>PVJA010010869.1:0-56228 GCA_004027025.1 Myocastor coypus
AAAAAAAAAAACTTAAAAAAAAAAAAAACTTCACCAAGGAGGCTGGGGAGATAGCCCTGTGGCAGAAGTGCCTGCCTGGCAAGTGTGAGGTTGTGAGTTCGAACCCCAGTCTCACAAAAACAAAACTTCACCAAGGGCTGGGGATGTGGCTCAGTAGTAGAGTTTGCATTGGATGAACAAGGCCTTGGGTTTGATCCCCAGCACCACATACACACACATGCACACACACACGCACGCAAGCACACGCAAATAATCAAATTGTATTATTATAGTTTATGTACTTTCCTTGGCTAGACCTGCTCACATAGGCTGGCCTAGGCTGGGGACACAGCTCTACCACGTTCTCACCATTGTGACAGAGGTGCCAAGGGAGAACACCAAGGTTCAAGTCTGCATCAAGCCTCTGTGTCCATTATTTCTGCACACATTGTATTTGCCATGGCAAGTCACACAAAGGAAGTTAAAATGAAGGGATAAGGACTGCTCCAGGTGGCTAGGGTGGGAGGCCACTGAGGTCACACGACCCAGGGCCTGGGGACAGGCAGGGATGAACTGGGCCACCATTAATGTGGCAGGGTGAAAAGTGCATGAGGTACTTAGTGACAATGTGGTGGATACATAAAGTAAATGCAGACAGGGTGGTTAGGTGTACGGAAGAGGGCAAAAATCTACATTTAATCTTGTATTCAATAGCCCACAAAAGAACTTAGGTCTGAGAATGCCTCCTTCAGGTCTGTGAACTTCTTGTATCACTTGTGTTTTACGTTTTCCACAGCTTGTAGCAAAATGCCTTGATTAGAACAGGCATTTCACTGTGTAGTGAGGCCCTGTACAAAATACATTTTAAAAAGCCATATTTATACTGGGTGTGGTGGCACCCACCTGTAATCCCAGTTTGGGAGGCTAAAAAACAGTAGGGTCACTATGAGTGCACTCTGTGTAGTGAGACCCTGTAGACCCTGTTCTAAATACATGAAGAAGGAGGAGGAAGAGAAGGAAGAGGAAGAAGAAAGGAAGGAAGGAAGGAAGGAAGGAAGGAAGGAAGGAAGGAAGGAAGGAAAAGAACAGGCCCTTGTATGTTTCTGAAATAACATTTCAACCATAAAGGCAGTCTTCTCTACTTTGTCCATTTTTATCTCTGGCTCTAAGAGAAAAAGACCCACGTACACAGTGGATATATCTTTATATTTTACCATCATTTCAGTAAATGCAGGCCTCCATTCTGGGAGTTTCTGCTTTCTAAGAGTTCACCCACAAGGAGTTCCTGGGCAGTAACTAGTGCAGAGGATTATTCACATTGTGGGTCTTTGTTGGGAGAAGCTGAAATTGAGCCTATGTGGGAGGGCAGGATGAGGCCTCATTACCTTTGCAGTCAAGTGGGCCAGAGTTTGAACCTCAGTCCCACAAACAAAGAGAGAAAGAAAGAAAGAAAGAAAGAAAGAAAGAAAGAAAGAAAGAAAGAAAGAAGGAAAGAAAGAAAGGAAGGAAGGAAGGAAGAAAGAAAGAGAAAGAAAGAAAGAAAGAAAGAAAGAAAGAAAGAAAGAAAGAAAGAAAGAAAGAAAGAAAGAGAAAAATAAGAATGTGTCATCTGGCTAGACCTAATGACTTTCATACCTTTGCAGTCAAGCTACATCAGTCTGGAGAAAAACATCCTGCCTGGACAGTGTGGGCTAGAAGTCTCTAGGCAACCTTGTGTCACGTGTAACTAACTTTGCAAAGGTATAAATAAACGTGGATATTGCTGGGGGGTCATCCTCACCAAACAGGCCGAGCAGGCACCATCTAACTCAGCTCTTGTCTTCTTGTCTATCTTTTCCTCATTCCTGCTGCCATTTCTTCCTGGGTACAACAGATCACACTGAGACCCACAGATCCTTACAGGTCTCCACCCTCCCCCTCCTTCTGTTTGTCTTTGATGTATTTCCTTCTTTTCAAATCAGGCATAGAGGCACATGCCTATAATCTCTGCACTATGAGGAGGCTGAGACAGGAGGATCAAAAGGATCAAAAGTTTGAGCCCAGTGGAACAATTTAGCTTTACACTGTCTTAAATAAAAAGGGCTGCAGATGTAGCACAATATGCATCCTGGCTTGGTTACTCTTCTTTATTGCGAGACAAAACACCTGATGCCCAAAATTAAGGAAGGAAAAGTTTATTTAGCCCTGTTTGTGGAGGTTTCAGTCAGGAATCAACTAGCTCCAAAGCAGGGGTTATGGCAGTGGGCCAACAGTTCAAAGCAGCAGGAGACAGCAAAAGCAGCAAGAGCAAAAGGGAATGGGGAGCACTCCTTGTATGGTAACCTGGCTGTCCACCCACACCATCTCCATGTCCTCTTCCACAAGTTCAGGATGTTTACAAAATGAGGTCCCTGACCCCTCTGAGTCACTCAGTTAAACTTATCAATTCTCCAGTTGACACAGTGTATCAACCATCACAAAGTCCCTGGTTCATTCCCTCAGCTCACTTCCTGGAAAAGTGCCAGGAAAGAGAAAGAAAGCTTTCTTGGGAAGAACCTTATTTATGATACTTTGTTTCCTACTTGGTTTTAACTTGAAAAGAAGTGAAACTACCATAATCATTTTTGTACATTTTTGTACTACCACGGGTTTTTCCCAAAGGAGAAACAATTCATATCTATTATTTGTCAGTATCTTGGCCTCTGAATGAAATATTTCTTGGAGCTATTGTTCCAGTAATTTCAGAGATGAGTAAGAGTTGTTATCACACATAAATATTTTGGAAATAATATCATCAGTCAAATCAACATATAGCAATTTTGTTTTCCTCTAAGTAATTAACTTCACATGTTTCAATGTTTGGGTACTTTCAAACTATTTCAGCATAAAGATCAGCTCCCAGCTGGTGTTGTGTAGTGGCACATGCCTGTAATCCCAGTGCTTGGCAGGCTGAGGCATGTGCTCACTTCAGCAGCACAGATACTAAAACAGGAGGCTGACACAGAAGGATTACTGCAAGTTCAAGGCCAGCCTGGTATACACAGTGAGTTCAAGGCCTGCTTTAACTGCATAGTGAGACCCTGTCTCAAAAACAAAAACCCAAACAGACAAAAAAGGATACACTCCTGTGGAGAAGCAGAGCTGGGTCCATAGAACAATGACCCTAGATAGCAGACAGACACTGACATCTGCTGCAGGCTCCAGACTAGTAGCTGGGATTAAAGGCTGCACCACTAAGGGGCTGGGGAGATAGTTCTGTTACACAAGTGTCTGCGTGGCACGTGCAAGGTTGTGAGTTCTAACCCCGGCCCTGCAATAAATAAATAAGTAAATTAAAAGAAAAAGGAAAAAAAAAAGGCTGCACCACTATGCCCCAGCAAGCTTCCTCAGCTTCGGTGTGACTGTATGACTTTTCCTCAGAGAGGCCAGTGGGCTGCTTCACCAACTGCAGCTTCAGGCGTGACTTCGTCTATTACGGGAGTGTTCACAGTCACTTCATTCATTTACTCAAGTACTCTTGGTGCCTTCCTTAAAATTTTATTTTATGATTGACCTTCAGTAATAGCGATAACCAAATTAAATAGTTCAAGTTCATCATTGGACAGTGATTACTAATATAAATTCTGATGTTTAGAGAAACCAAAACTGAAACAACTTTGGGCCCCGGGATTACTAGGGGCTGTGAGCATTGGGTACCTAAAGAATAAACCATCTGTATTGATCTGAAGATCCTTGTCTAGTTCAGCCGACACAATGAACAAAACATAGTACTTACTTTCCTGGCTAGTTCGTGATACAGACAATAAATAAAATGAGTACCTTTAGCAGTAGTGGATATGATTGAAATGAGGCAGAGAAAAGGTGTGAGGAATACTGGCTATTTTTGACAGTAGACAAGGAATGCATCTTTGGGGAAAAAAATATTCGAAAAAATGTAAGGAATGCCTGAATACAAACGACGCACTCATTTGGGAGAAATGTAGCTAGCAGAAGAACCAGCACCTGGAACAAATCTTAGCACTCCCTAAACTCCCTAAAACGTCGCTCCCTGTTACGTATTTCCTCAACTCAACGCGCGAAGCCACGGCGATCTTCATTTTGTTTCCTGGCACAAACGTAAGGTGAACTTTGTCAGGGAGGTCTTTTTCCCATCCGTTAGGCTGCGTGCTGATATCCTCTTCGCTCTGAGTAACAGAGCACACTCAGCGGCAGAGACCCGGAGCAGGGACACCTAGGCGGGGCGTGGACAGCCCCGGAAGCCTGGGTTGCCCTCACCCAAGATGGCGCCCGAGCGCAAACTCGAGCTCCGCCCTGCGCGGGGGCGGACTCTCAGTGGGCGGGGCCGTCACGTGGGTGCCGCTGGGTCTGGGGTCGTCCGCGCTCACCCGCCTAGACCGCCCGCGCTTCCACCGCCGTCAGTACTCCCAGCTTGGACTGGAGAGAAGGATGGAATCTGTGGCCGTGCCCTCCGAGATCGGGGAGAGACCGGGCGCGCCCTCTGGCTCGGGCCTCTCGGCTTCCCAGCGTCGGGCCGAGCTGCGACGGAGAAAGCTGCTCATGAACTCGGAACAGCGCATCAACCGGATCATGGGCTTTCACAGGCCCGGGAGCGGCGCGGGTGAGAGCCTGTTTCCCCCAGTGCGCTCATTGCCCCTTTGGGTCTTCGACAGTCATTATTACCCCGGCTCCGCTCCGCTGACCTTTTCGATCAAGCCCTGCCCCACTCGTGCCCCCCACCTCCTGCCTCGCGTCTACCGCTCCCCATAACCCGAGGGCAGTGTCGGCCTCAGATGGTCCTCACCCGGGCTGCAGTCTTAGCTCCTGAGTCCTTGTCCGCAGTTATCCTGAGACAGTCCCCATCTTCCTTTCCTGCCTTCTCGCCTAACCTCGGGGGCTTACTTTTTTATCCCCAGACTGCCCCTGCGGAAAATTGTTTTCCTTTCCACCTGCGCGGATGGTTTTCCTTCCAGCACTTTCGCTACCATCTGCTTTCTTTTACCGTTTGCTGTGTAATGTTTGTCCGCCCACACCAGCTTGCCTTTATTGAATTAGCCGCTCATCAACCCTACGTGGATCAGAGATTTTTTTTTTTTTTTTTGCGGGACCAGGGTTCAAACTCACGACCTTGCACTTGCCAGTCAGGCACTTGTGCTACGGAGCCATCTCCCCAGCCCCTGGATCAGAGATTCTTAATGGTCACGTCTTGGCATCAGTGTACAACACCCTCTACCCTCACTCACATACCTTGTCGGAGAAGTGAAAAAATAGTGATCCTCTTTATAGAGCCTAAGAGTGCAAATTACCCACCCTGTTACTAGCTGAGAATACTGCATTCATCTGGGGAACTGTATTTAACACTAGGAATGTTCATTGCTTGCCCAAAGACTTGTCCACTAGAAGTTTTTCGTGTGAATATAATTGATCATTAGTGTGCTCTCTTGTTTAACTAGTTTCCATCTGGGTGTTTTAGTAATTGACCTCTAGTCACTAGTTGGGAGGTTCTTAAATCTACCTGACTTCTGTGAGGTATTAAATTCATATTTCTGAGTTTCTAGATAGTTAAAGCAAGAGGAAAGAGCATCATTTTCAAATTCTTCTAGTGAGTGTTTTCCCCTTTAATAGTATCAGGATTTTTTTTTTCTCTTTCGTCTTGAAGTAAAATTTGTATTTTCTGTTTTTGCTTTGAAGTTTCATCTGTCTTTAAAAGCTTTTTCTTTAAAGCAGCATCATGAAACTACTTAAGTTCTTATTGATGGCATCTGACTATGTAAACAGTTGTTGAAGCTGTGCCACACCCTGTGGTGACCAGGCTCCGTAGTGCAAGCCATGCAGTCATTCTTCTGGGATATACTGGCTATGAAATATTGGTCTTTACAGCTCGCTTCAAACCTCAGAATATCTTTCTCAGTTTGTTTCTTAGTCTTAGGCCCCTATGCTCAGAGTTTGGTTTATTTTCACTACAGGAATACCATTTTGAGGTGATCAATTTTGAGGGGGTTTTTGTTTTATTTGGAATTAGTTTTCATTTTGAAGACTGTCAAGTTCTAGCTGTAGCAGCATTTAAAAATATATTAACATGTTTGCCAGTATGTAATACATAAGGCTTTACAATTTTATTTTCTCAGAAGAAGAAAATCAAGCAAAAATAAAACAGCAAGAAGGTGATAAACTCAACTCCCTCAGTGTTCCTTCAGTTTCAAAGCGAGTAGTGCTGGGAGATTCGGTCAGCACAGGGACAGCAGACCCACAGGGTGATATGGCAGAGGTAAAGGGGACCCAACTGGGAGACAAACTGGACACTTTCATGAAACCACCAGAGTGCAGTACTGATGTCAACCTTGAGCTCCGGCAGCGGAACAGAGGGGACCTGACAGCGGATACTGCCCAAAGGGGGCCTCACCATGGCCTGGAACAGTACCTTTCCAGATTTGAAGAAGCAATGAAGCTACGGAAACAGCTGATCAGTGAAAAACCCCATCAAGAGGATGGAAATACGACGGAAGAATTTGACTCTTTTCGAATATTTAGATTGGTGGGATGTGCTCTTCTTGCTCTTGGTGTCAGAGCTTTTGTTTGCAAATATTTGGTAAGGAAAGAGATGTAAACTATTAACTAAATTTGGAAAGTGCAAGGTGGTTATAATTAATTTTAATCCTTAAAATTCATTGCCAGTGTTAATATCTGTCAGATCCACAGGACTTTTTGGAGGTATATGGTATACGTTGTTATCTGTCTTTAGTTATGGAATGAGAGTGTATCAATTACTAATATCTTTCTAGATACCAGCTACCATTCTGAGTGTTTCTCTTGTATTACTACATGTAATTCTCAGCCCTAGGAACTAGTACTATGTCACTTGAATCAGTGAAAGAATAAAGATTTAGGTTAAATCATTTGCATAAGGTGACACAGCAATTAAGTGACAGCTGGGATTAAACCCAGGCAGTTTCAGTCCAGAACCATAGAATTAAATGCCCATTAAAAATGTATGTGTAGGGGCTGGGGAGATAGCTCTGAGGCACAAGTGCCTGCTGGGCAAGTGCAAGGTCGTGAGTTCGAACCCTGGTCCCACAAAAAAAAAAAAAAAAAAAATGTATATGTATGTGTGTGTGTGTGTGTGTGTGTGTGTGTGTGTGTGTATAATTTTCATGAAATATTAAAATGCACTTTCTGTGGTCTTCAATAGGAAATAATTTTTTTATGGTTCAAAAGATCATTCAGCATTTTATATGTTGTATTATAATGACTATCCTGATGTGCTAATATTATTTTGTAAGATGTGGAACAATACAGAAAAGCATTCAATATCTTGCTCTTTGAGCTATTTCCATTTAGTAGACATTTTAAGGCTACCTACTCTGTACCAGGCACATTTATTTTCGAGGTAAGATTTATATCATTAAGCAAAATAGTTTTATGAAATCTATTTTTCATGCAAATGTTTTCTTAAATAGAATCTGTTCAGTAGATTTGTTCTTCCCCATTGAAAAATTAATATAGTAAAGATAAATAATGCTTTTTAAGATTTAGTAAGCTGCACAGCCTCCCCCCTTTTTTTTAACCTAAAGAACTATGCATTCATGTTTTTTTGTTTTGTTTTGTTTTGGTTTTTTGTCTGTCTTTTTGAGGTAAGGTCTCGATACACGTTCAGGCTGGCCTTGAGCTCACTTTTGTAGCCCTGGCTGGTCTTAAACTCACACTGATCCTCCTGTCTCAGCTCCCAAGTGCTGAGATTATGGGCATGTGCCACCACACCCAGGTCCTGAATTCATGGTTTTAAAGTTATCTTTCACTTTTGTGTCTCAGTCTTGTGTGTTTTCTTTGTTGCTTGGATTTTCTGGTTTCCTATCAAATTTCTGCCAGATTTTCAACTGTTTATTTCCTCCTGTTTGCACTATACTGCCATCTAATGAGTTTTACTCATTTTGTGCCCTTCATAATATTGCTAACTTTAGAAATAATGATGTAAGTAGAATGTTATTTTGATCTTTTCTGTTTTGTTTGAGAAGCCACATCACCAAGCCATTTTATATGATAAGAATAGCTAGCTTTGGCACTTGAGGGCCCAAGATGATAGCTGTCAGTTACTTTACCCCACAGTCTGAGGCATAAATGGCATCTGTTCTGAGTGCTGGCCTTTTCATGTGTGCTTCAGGTTGCCAGTTATTTCCTTTTAGGTGGAAGAGATATTACAACATGGTAAAAACTTGTCACTATTTAATACTCTAACCTTAAAGATCAGTTTCTGTGGGAGAACACTTTTTAGGGAAACTGAAAACACTTAAAAAAATTATATGAAGAGAAAGAAATACAATTTTTTAGTTGGATTTTATAGCTATTGTTAGCTTGATTTGTTGTGATTTAATGATTCTGTTGGAAATATTTAATTTTATCTTCTATCTTCACAGTCCATATTTGCTCCATTTCTTACTTTACAACTTGCGTACATGGGACTATACAAATATTTCCCCAAGGTAAATTAAAATCTTTTTAAAATTATGATGTATTTAAACTGATTCATGACTAAGCTAACTTTAAAACAAAATTAGTTCTTATAATTTGAATTAGTGCTAACCAAAATGTGGTTCATTTGTCAGTGCTAATTTTCAAATTATTTTCTTGTATTTGTGATGTATTGAGTTCATAGAGTGAGTAGTCACTTGTGTTGTAATTTGATGTTGCCGTAACATTTTTATTTCTTTTTTTTGTCTTTTTGAGACAGGGTCTCGCTATGCAATTCAGGCTAGCCTTGAGCTCACTTTTGTAGCCCAGGATGGTCTCGAACTCACACCGATCCTCCTGCCTCAGCCTCCCGAGTGCTGGGATTACAGGCAACATTTTTATTTCATTTCATTTTGTTTTACAAAAATGTTGGCCTTTGGTGGTTTGGGAGAAAATGTGGTCCTTTGCAGTAGGGTTTGAATAGTACTCATCTCAGAAGTGTGTTCAGTTTGCTTAGTAAACTTAGCAATTTGTTTTGCTTATAATGAAGAAAATTAATTATTTAATTTATTTTACTCTGTCCCATTCTGGATACATACTAGTAGGACACTTTAATATTGAGAACAAGGGCCAGGGGGATAGCTCAGTAGAATGAGCGCTTGCCTGGCAAGCACAAGGTCCTAAGCTCAATCCCCAGTGCTGGAAAAAAAAAAAAAAAAAAAAAAAAACTAGCTAGCTAGCTAGCTAGATAATGTATATCTCTATCTATATATATACAAATATATATGTGACAAAAAGTACTTGGTTAAAATAACAGAAAGTTAGTGACCGAGGTTTGATTCTTTGTGCTGTGCCAGCCTGGGCCCTGGGGCTCTCTGAGACTGTTGAGACTGGGCAGAGTGTGCGTGCCTGTAGTCCCACTGTAATCCCAGTGCTTCGGAGGCGGGAAACAGGAGAATCACTGTGAGTCCAGTCTATGTACTGAGACCTTGTAGACCCTGCTGACCCTGTACCAAATACATTTAAAGAAAAAGAAAAAAGAATTACAGAATGCACTCCAGTCTCATTGGGTTTAGGGGATTGAACTCAGGACCTTGCATCCACCAGGCAGGTACTTGTGCCCCGTAGCTATCTTCCCAGCCCCTGGGCTTAGCTTTTCTGACAGCAAAGATATCCTTAGTTAATGTGATCATTTTATTTGAGTTTTTTGCTGGAAAGTGGCTCTTATATATAGTTCTTGGTGGTGCTGGGGACCCCACGTGTGCAAGGCAAATACTTTACTACTGATGTACACTTCTCGCCTTAGTTATTCTAATAGGCTGACAGATCTGTGTGGTGTGTGTGTGTATGTTATGGAAGGGTCTACAGGGTGTTCAGGGTCTCAGTACTAGATCTGACTTGTAGTCATCTGCCTATTTACAGCTCCCAAGAGCTGGTATTACAGGGCAGGCTGGGGGATTCCAGGCCTCTGGATGGAACTCCTGGCCCTTGCCTGCTGAGCTGTTTGGCCGGCCCTTTTGTATGGGTGTGTGTGGCTTTAATGTACTTAAAACATTTATGTTTTTGGAGGGTCCAATTGGTTAGACATTAGAAAGTAACAGTAAATATAGCTACTTGTGGTAGCACATGCCTAGAATCCTAGCATTCTGGGAGGTTGAAGCAGGAGGGTTTCAAGTTCAGACCTAGTCTAGGCAGTTTAGGAATTTAGGAGGCCCTGTCTTAAGAAAAAATGGTGATGTAACTCAGTGGGAATGAAGACCTTAGGCTCACTTCTCTAATACTACAAACAAAAAGTAAAGAACTATTTGTGTGTGTGTGTGTGTGTGTGTGTGTGTGTGTGTGTGTGTGTTTGAGACAGGGTCTCATTATGCAGTTCAGGTTGGCCTTCAGCTCACTTTTGTAATCCAAGTTGGTCTCGAACTTCCTGCCTCAGCCTCCCAAGTGCTAGGATTACAGGCGTGTACCACCATGCCCAGCGAAGAAGTATTTTTTTAATTAAAGCGTTTGTTTAGAAATTCACTCTTAAAAAAAAAAAAAAAAAAAAAAAAGAAATTCACTCTTAAGGTTGTAGCTCAGTGGCACAGTGGCTCCCTGGCAAGCGCAGGATCCTGCATTTGATTCCTAGTTTTGTTTTGTTTTTTTTTAATTTCTTAGGCAGAGGGTATAACCGAGCACTCAAGCACTTGCCTAGCAAGTGCAAGTCCTTGGCTTCAATTGCCTGCACCACTACCACAAAAAAGAAAAGAAATTCTCTGTTGAAACATAAATTAGAATTTTATAATGGCAAACGTTTAGAAACAGACTAAAAATCCTTAGTAAAGTGAATGATAAGCTCTTTGGGAAATACTAAAAGAGAAGAAGCAAAATGCAGAAAGAGGCTTCCTATTATATTCTTTTTTGTGTGAAAAGGAGGGAAAATAATATATATTTAATTTTACTTACATGTACATGTAGAAACTTAGGAATAGTATGCATAAAAGTTCAACAGTGGTTATTTGTGATGGATAGGGATATGTATGGGTCACACTAGGTAAGGGAGGAAAAGGGAGACCATACTTGTAGCAGATTGTTTTATTATAAGTCAGGTGTGATGGCATAGTCCTGTAATCTCAGTCTAGGCCGAAGGAGGATAGCCAGAAGATTTAAGTTTAGCCTGGGCTGCATAGTGAGTGTGAGGTCAGGCCTAAACTATGTAGTGAGACACTATCTCAGATCAAGCTGAACAAAAATAATTTAAATAGAGAAGAATTGTACATTCAACACCCACTTATACCTGCAGTCAAACTTTGGTAGTGAACTTTTTTGAAACATTAAATTTGGTCCTCCCTGCATTTTTGGGGTAAAATTTTTGTCCCATGCTGGTTCTTATAATTTATTTAGTACTTGAAACGGAAGCTAGAACTTGTCAGTTTCAAATGCCTCATAATTTATTACTCTTTCCAGCCAGCCAGTTTTGTACTAGTAGTTTTTGATAATTAACAAGGAATGCCAAGGTATTACTATGCTACCTAAAGTTTTTAGTTAACATGTCGTTGTATTTATCATCTGTATACTGATTTTTTTTATCCATTTTCAACCTATCTTTGTTGATGGGCTTTGAACTATGTTGTACACGTGCATATC
Source organism: Myocastor coypus (assembly GCA_004027025.1). Lineage (NCBI taxonomy): Eukaryota > Metazoa > Chordata > Mammalia > Rodentia > Myocastoridae > Myocastor > Myocastor coypus. The sequence continues at coordinate 11,524 of PVJA010010869.1, forward strand.
AGTATACTTCACTCTAACATAGCATTAGCTACAAATCAGTATTAAGGTTACATTTTTATAATGGAACAACTCAAGTCTTAAGAGTATCATTTGAAAGTTATGACAACCTGTGAAACTCAAATCTTTTTTAACTTTTAAAACTTGGTGTTACACCAGGAAGGTTGGTTATGTCCCTTCTCAGGGATTCCCAGTCCCTACCCCAAAAGGTCTAACTTTTTCCCCCTGCTTTGGATTACTTTTACCCATTTTAGTAATTTATATAAATGGGATCATTTACTCCTTCTTACATTTTTTCAGCATAAGCCCTCTTTTATTCTGTGTAATATTTTTATATTCATCCATGTTGTGAAGTATATTCACAGTTGATTCTTTTTTTGATGGGTGATATCTCCTTGTATGATTATATCTAATCTGGAGGTATATATCTTGCTTGTTTTCAGTTTTTGGATTATGACTGCTTATCACTTCCTTCTATGAGTATAGGTTTTCATTTTTCTTGGTTAACTATAGCTTGTTACGTTAATTCATTTTTGCAATGGATCCAGGCTGCTTTTTTTTTTTTGCGGGACTGGGATTCAAACTCATGACCTTGCATTTGCCAGGCAGGCACTTATGCCACAGAGCTATCTCCCCAGCCCCTCCAGGCTGCTTTTTAAAAATGTTTATTTTTTTAATAGTACTAGAGGTTGAACTCAGGACCTTCACACTATATCCTTAGCCCTTTTTTATTTAGGTTTTTTGTTTTTGTTTTTTTGAGACAAGGCCTTGCTAAATTGAAAGCTTCATCAGGCTAGGCTTGAACTTGTAATCCTCCTACAGTGCTTACCCCACCCTCCCAGAGTGCTGTAAATTAAACTGCCATACCTGACTTCAAAATTGGTGTTTGAGGGCTGGCTAAATAGCTCAGTGAATTAATGAGCCTATAAGCAGGTTCAGGAGCCTGGGATTCAATCCCCAGGCCTGCTGTGCCGGCCCCACCCCCAGGGTGTACTGAGATGGCTGGTTGTAGTGGTGCACGCCTGCAATCCCAGCGCTTGGGAGGCTGTAAACAGGTGGATCACTACAAGTCCAATCTAGTAGTTGGACCCTGAACACCCTGTACACCCTTTCTGAAAATACAAAAAAAAAAAAAAGTGTTTGGTTTGATATTTTTTTTGAGAGAAGACCTCACTATGTAATTTAGGTTGGCCTTGAATTCACTATGTAGCCCAGACTGAACTCAAAACTTGCAGCAATCCTCTTGCCCCAGCCTCCTGAGTGCTGGAATACTCTAGTAGATTCATGATGCATGGTGGTAGAAAACAACAAAAGCAATAAGAACAAAAAGGAGAAGAGGAAAATATGAATTGTTATAGCAGTTAGGACCTTACGGGATGTTCCTGTTATGCTGTTATTGCTTCTTATTCTCCAGTAGATCCAGTCCTACCTCCGGCTTGATTTTTCCTTTTCCTTTAGCATGTCTAAGTCATGTTCTACCTTGAAGTTGTGTTTTCTTTTCTTTCTTTTGTAAGAATTTTTTTCTAATTTAATTTTATTTCAATTTGAAGGAAGTCCTGTTTTCTACTGTCTCTGAAATCATTGTGCTTTATTTAGCTCTATTTATAGAGAACACTGGGGCAGTTAACTGTCTCCTTTAAGCCCCTATAACTAATCAGTAGTTATGTCCTAATAATGTTTTTCCTGTTTTTTATCTTATGCTGTCATGTATTTTTTAAATTTTTATTTGTGTCTTATTCCTAAGATGACATATCTTGAAAACTTAGTTACAAAAATGTATGTTATTGCCCAGCAGTCTACTGAGTTATATTATTATGTGTGTAGTGCATGTTGACATAATTAACAGTTTTGAAATCACTTAAGCAAAAAGAGTAGTATTAGTGACATTTTTATTGAGCTCCTCTAGTTTGCTGAAAGCTATATCATTAACTTGAGTCTTTTTCTACACAGGGTGAAAAGAAGATAAAGACAACAGTACTAACTGCTGCACTTCTATTGTCTGGAATTCCTGCTGAAGTAATCAACCGATCAATGGATACTTACAGCAAAATGGGAGAAGTCTTCACAGATCTTTGTGTCTACTTTTTCACTTTTATCTTTTGTCATGAGCTGCTTGATTATTGGAGCCCTGAAGCACCATGAAGCATGCAGAACTCAGAAGAAACTGAAAAAAGCTATTTCTTCTATATTGCATTGCCTCTAAAGGAGGCAAATCGGTTTACATCTTTATGTATTTCCTTTACTTTGTAGGCATAACAACACTAATAGGAGTGGAATGGCTAGTTCACTGGTTTAAAAGGATTGAGTTTGTGTTAGTACTGCTCTGAAGAACAGAGTACCAGTGATACTGGTGATTTTTCTTGTTTAATTAGACTCTCTAGTCTGTATCTTTCCGCTAACTTCCCAGATTTGTATTCCTTTTTGAGGGCCTGAGTTAGCGATTTTAGAAGAGCAGATAAATACAGTCCTACCTGTCCCTACAGATAGCTTCTTGTATTTTGTGTCATACTGTCCTGAGAACTCTTAACTTAAAAATAATGTGAAAAAATGAATTAACTAACATTAAATTTACAGATTTTAAACAACCTTTTCTGAGTGCTTTAATTTTTATGTTAGCACAATATTTAATGGGAGAAATAATTGGAAAACAAACCTAGGGGCTGGGGGAGCTTGCTCAGAGGAATGAGTGCTTGCCTGGCAAGCACCGGGTCCTGAGTTTGATCCACAGTACAACAAAAAAGTGAGCCAGCACTATAGCTTAGCAAATGCAACGCAAGGCGGTGGCTTTGGTCCCTAGCACTGTTGTGCATTCAAAATTAGAAGCTATTAAAAATTTTATTTGTTGTATTTCACACCATGATCAGGACTGGAAATTTTTCCTTTTGAGTTTTCAATTGTCAGAAGTTCAGCAGTGTATTTACTTGTTTACAACAAACCTAGGGCTTCATGCATTCTAGTGAGAAGTGCTCTACCACTAGAAGAAAATGATTAAAAACAGGATCTGAATAATTTAGACATGTGAACCACTAATGTGAATCCTTTTACCTTGTTCAGTAACAATGTCACATTTGGAAGGTTTGTCTTAAAAGAAAACAAAATTTAAGATATGTCACTTAGCCTGATATTTCCTTACAGACTTGCATGATCTGGTTAATTTGTGTGAAGTTAAAAATATAGTGAGTCCTCCACATAACCAACAAGTTCCATTCCAGGAGAACATTGGTAAGGATTCATTTCTAAGTCCAACCAAGTGAGTCTTACATGTGTTTGACAAAAATATACAATGTGTAACATGTTGTGCTTCCTAAAAGTTCCCTCCACATCCCCATTGCTTTTCCTCTTGCTTCTGGACCTCTTGGGCTCTGATTAAGCGCTGCACTACTGTTCACTATCACACAGCAGCACAGCTGACAATGTCAGACACATGAGCTACTTCTGTGGTTAATTCACGTCTACAAAATGTAATGTGAGGGCTCATTTGCATGTGAAAGTTCACAACACAAGTGTTTGTAAGTTGGGGACTTTTTTATTTTTATTTTTTTTTTCCTGTTTCAGAACTTTATTTATTTTTATGGCAGGCTCAGCCTGCCCTGAAGGCAGGGCTGGCACAGCATGTGGTGCTGGGGATCGAACCGCAGTCCCTGCAGCTGCCCAAGCTTTCCTAAGCAGGTGCTTTAGATCACTGAGCCATCCTGCCGGGCCCCAAGGGGACTTCTTTATTATGACTTGATTTTTGTCACCTTATATTGACATAGAATGTCTGTTTTCTTTGATTTTGAGATTGATTACAAACATGTACATTTTCTTTTTTTTTTTTTTTTTTTAATTTTTATTTATTTTCTTGTTTCAGAACCTTCGTTTGTTTATTTATTTGTATGGCCGGCTCATCCTGCCCTGAGGGCAGGGCTGGCACAGCATGTGGTGCCGGGGATCGAACCATGGTCCCTGCAGCCGCCTGCAGGTGCTTTTAGACCACTGAGCCATCCTGCCGGGCCCCAAACATGTACATTTTCTAATTTCACAATGAACCTACCCTTTAGAGACAACTAATGGCCAGGCATGGTGGTGGATGAACTAAACCTGGGCCAAGCAGTGAGTTCAAGACCAGCCTAAGCTACATAGGCCTGTCTCAGAAAACAAAACAGCTTAGTAAGAGCTTTAGAATTGTCAGGTCTCCCCTTTATCCTTAGGAGGACATTAGTGGGGTTTAATTGCATGTTTTTAATGCTTTTTTAAAACATTTATTTATTTATGTTATGGCCAGCTCAGCTTGCCCTGGGGGTGGGGCTGGCGCAGCATGTGGTGCCAAGGCTTGAACTTCAGTCTCTGGTTGCCTTAGCTTGCCTAATCAAGTGCTTTAGACTGCTGAGCTATCTTGCCAGTCCATGTTTTTGTTTCTTGAAGTCCCTGTTCAACCAGTTCATACATGCTGCTACACTTACATGTTAAAGACTTGTAAGATACCTTAAGCCATTTTTTTATTTTCAATGATTAGCATCCCCCAATAATTTTCTTGTTAAATAACATTAAATGGAAATAGAAGTTTATTACTGTTTAAAATGTTTTAAGGGCCAGCAAGTGCTCAGGGACCACAGTTCAATCCCTGACACGGCATGCGATGCCAGCCCCGCCCCCAGGGTGGGCTGAAGTGGCCACACACAAAAAAAAATAATACAAATAAAATGTTTTCAATATAATTTAGAGACATCAGGGTTTTGAAATGTATGTTACAACTGGACTGACAAAAATGTTTACAGATAACGTCTTCAACCATATGCCTCAGCAACTTTTTAGTCAATTAGTTGTATAAATGGACATGTTACATTACCTTTGGTATTAAAAGGTGGTATCAAGAGGGCTATCACATACTCACGAGTTGGAATCCAAATCTGCTGCTTCGGAAGATAGGGCAGTTTGCTGATAATGTATTAGAAACAGTAGACTGTAATCTCATCTTTGGCTTGTACCACTGTAAAAGCAGCTTCCAGGACACTGAAATGCTGTGAAATCGCCACTTGAGCGTCATGAATCTGAGATATTTGTGCCAGTTAGATTTGCCTTGTTAATGGCTTCTTTCAAAGGAAAATGAGAAAAAGTATGACATCAGCTCTGGCCTACCTGTTAGGGCTTAGACTCTTTAATTCCAGCCTAAATTACAACACAGTTAATGGTCTAGGACTACAGGTCTTTCCTAAGCCCCAGCTTTTTTTTTTTTTTTTTTTTTTTACTTAAAATCAGGGCATTTATGTGATTCAAAAATCTGTTCCAGCTGTAAAATTAATTCTGTAGCAGACAATATTCAAATTGCTTATTCAAAAGTTAGTCCATTCACTTTGCATGGCCTTACCCAGCTCCATGGCTGGGAATACCAGGTATATTATGCCTCCACTAACTGCTTCTAACCCATTTCTCACCCACTCTGTCTCCCTTCACTCTGAATCTGCTTCCCACACAGAATTTCTTCACACTTTCACCACAATCTGCAACAGCTCTGTTCAAAGCCTGGAAGTTGTCTTCTTCCTGTTCCCTTAGCTTACATTCAATACAATTCATGTTTTGAGAACTGCCCCAGAATATGTTCACTTCTTGTGGTTCCTCTCTCCTCTGAGATGGGGCTCTTTTTAAAATAGCATTGTTTTATCTTTTTTTTTTTAATGGCCGGCTTGGCCTGCCCAGGGGGTGGGGCTGGCACAGCATGTGGTGCCAGGGATCAAACTGCTGTCCCTGTGATTGCCTAAGTTTGTGTAATCAGGTGCTTTAGACCACTGAGCCATCTTGCCAGCCCTCACTATGTATTTTGGGCTGGCCTTGAACTCAGTATGTAGTCCAAGCTGGCTTGGAACTCAGGGCAATCAACCTACCTAAGACTCTCAAGTGCTAGGATTACACTTGTATGCCTCCATGCCCGACCCAAGATCAACTTTTTTTGTACTGATTTAAACTGTATAGTTAAATGACTTTTAACAAATATGTACATACATGCCATGACTGCCACAATCGAGATAGAGAACTTTTCTGTCACGTTTAGGTGTAATACATTTCAGTGGGTCTTGCAGGAGACCATTTCTTCTCACTCGGTGTCGGGATCACTTAGTGGGATTACAAATCGTCAATATGGAAGAAGCTCTTTAAACCATTGGTGGAAGCCAGAAACCCCACAGCCCGCAAAGCTTTCCAGTGCAGGCAGTGTTAAAACTATTGCAACTTTTTCCTAATATATTTTTAACCTCTTCACTGAGTTAACTACTTCAAGGACTTCAACTCTTGCTTGCAAGCTGAAAACTCCCTTAGCCATAAGGGAGCTCTTTCCTGGACAGTGTGGACTTTCCTTTATTACATCCACTTTTATTTTCAGTTATGTCTATTTCACTCACAGAACTGTAAGCTCCTTATTAAATCTAACATGCAGAGGACACGACAACACATAAGGAAATAAGTGAATGTTTTAGCGAATCAAGTGTGTACCGAGAAGGTCTAGCACTGAGCATGCCCTGGCACATCAGTAAGCTGCCAGGATGTGCAGGTGTCTCTGAAGCAAAGACCCTTCCAGGGCTGCAGCCCAGAGTAGCGCCATCCTGCCCCGCCTAGGCTGGGAAGCCCACCACCAGGCGGCTCCTTGAGCGCGGCCCGCCCTGCGCGCCCTCCAGTCGCGAGGGGGCGCTGTGGGAGGCAGCGGCTTCCGGCCGGCTGTTTCCTTCCTTCTGCTGCCGGTACCAGCGCGTCCTATTTTCGTTGGCCCCGCTGGGATGGCTGCTGTCGGTTTTTAGTGCTGGTCCTCACCGGTGCCCTAGTGCCGTGCGGCCTCCTCCTTTGTCCAGTTTTCCTGGGCTTCCCAACGGTGGAGCTTTCCCGCAGCCGTCAGCATGGGCCGAGAGTCTCGGTGAGTCAGTCGGTGAGCCTAGCGGCGAGCGACTCCCTAAGATCGGGAGAAGTGGCGGGAGTTGCGGTGGCGGCGGGGCCCGGCCTGGGCGGCCCCACGTGTGGCCAGCTGTACATAGTGGTCGCTCGAAGGGCTCGGGCTCTGGACTGAGGCGATGGCTGTGCACGAGCCGGCACGACCGTCAGCAGGTTTGAGCCACTGGAGCGGGAACAGTTCTCCAGGACGTCGGGTGTTGGCCCCATAACCCGCGATATTCTCGGAGCTCTCCTGGTCCTGTGTCCTCCGCCCCCATTACCTCTGGTAGTGGTGAGCCCACTTGAGTTCCTCTTGCACTTCGCGCTGATGTTCTCAGCGCTTGTTCTCCGTATTTTAATTCTTTAATCTTTTCCAAGTCAGTTTTAAGAAGCGTGTGGGCGGCTCTCTACACGACAGTATTTGTTGCATGAACGAACAGCTGTAATATTTGTTACCTGTTTTCTATCTTTATGAGAGAGACCTGCCCTGAGAGACCTTGTTAGAAGCATGAGATCTCTTCAAAACTTTTAATTGCTGTCAAGTGCTTTAAGACTTTTTTTGGCCTTTTTAAAAAAATTTTATTTTGTCTTTTTGAGACAGGGTCTCTTCGCTATGTAGTTGAGGCTGGCCTTGTGCTCACTTTTGTAGCCCAGGCTGGCCTCAAACCGCACTGATCCTGCTGCCTCAGCCTCCCAAGTGCTGGAATTACCGGCGTGCGCCACTGCGCCTGGCAAAGTAAGGTGACATTTGGTTGGTTGGTTTGCGATACTGGAGATTGAACTCGGGACCTTGGGCTTGCCAGGCAAACGCTTATTTTACTAAACTGTCTCCCTGGCCTAAGTGCTTTAAGATTTTGAGGTTTTTGTCTAAAAAAATAACTAGCATACTAGAAGTAAATGAAAGATGCTTTCCGTCTAGAGACAGTGAGAGATTTTTTTGTTTTATTAATTTTTTTAATACTAACAGTACTTTATTGAGATATAACCAACGTTTGAGGAAATGGATGAAGTGTAAACGTATAGCTCGATGAAAGTTAGCAGATGCACAAATTCTGTAACTATTATCTGGGTAAAGAATAATTACAGAAATCTGTGAGTCTCTCAAATCTCCTTTAAGATATTACTATTCGTCAGGCTGCCCAGACCAGAAATCTGAAAGTGATATTTACTTGATTCATTCTTCTGTTTGTTGCCTACTTCTGGTTAGATTTTGCACGCATTCCCTGTTCATACTCTTCTTGAGTTGGGGTCCTAATCATTTATTGCTACTACATCTGCTTCACATGGATTTTTCTGTGGATTGGTTATCTTCCTTGGATCTTGCTCTCCTAATCATTAGATCCCTCATACTGCAGCTGGAGTAACATTTCTGAAGTAAAGATAAAAAGCAGATTTTTTTTTTTTTTTTTTTTTTGAGACAGGAGCTAGCTCTGTAGTTAAGCCTACCCTTGAACTCAGTGTGTAGCTTAGATTCTTGAACTTAAACTTGTGGTGATCCTCCTGCCTAAGGTTCCCTAGGGCTGGGATTACAATTGTACACTACCACACCTGGCCAAAATTTAGACTCTTAAGATAGCTTTCTGCCATACCTTTTTTGCCAAGTTTGGCCTGCACTTTAGGTCTGTTCAGGTATTAATGAAAGGCTTGGAAAGAGCAGAGGGTTAGGAGAAATAACTAGAGAGCTCAGTGTGCCCGCATATATAGTGTTCAAGAAATATAAAAAAGAGAAATAGGTCCTTTTTTTTTTTTTTTGTATTTTTGAGACAGGGTCTCGCTGTGCAATTGAGGCTGGCCTTGAGCTCACTTTTGTAGCCCAGGCTGGTCTCGAACTCGCACCAATCCTCCTGCCTCAGCCTCCTGAGTGCTGGGATTACAGGCGTGAGCCACCACGCCCGGCTAGAAATAGGTCTTAAAATAGCTCAGGAAGTGAATGGATTGTCAGTTTGATTTGAAGATAAGATATATTTGTGAACCTTTGAAGATTTTCAGAGTGTGATAGGATCAGAATTCTGTTTCAGGAAAATGATCCTAAAATAGCAGCAGTAATGCAAATTTAAGGGAAATGGGAATAGAAACAAGAAGACCAAGAGTTTTAAAAAGTGTACTAAACAGGTAGATGTGGTATGGAATAGTGATTGTAGGAATTATAGAAGTTAAAGTGGTAATGTTCAGTGTTTTTTTTTTGTCTTCTTGAGACAGGGTCTCGCTATGCAGTTGAGGCTGGCCTTGAGCTCACTTTTGTAGCCCAGGCTGGTCTCGAACTCGCACCAATCCTCCTGCCTCAGCCTCCCAAGTGTTCAGTGTTTTATTGATTGTGTATGAGAAGAAAATCTTGGAGACAACTGACATATTGAACCTAGTGACTGGAACCCAGGATGATAAATGGTTTAGGGAGAGAAAAATAACAAGTCTGGTTTCCTATACATTGAACTTGAGAATCTTGAAGGATAATCACGTGAGCTCATTCCCTGGCGGTTTAATGCACGTTTCTACTTTTAAGTAGCCTCTGTATACTGATAGCTTCCTGGTGTGTATTTCCAGACCAAATCTCTTCCTTGAACCTGCTAACGGGACTCCTTCATTTGGATACCGAATATTTGACTTTTCCACTTTCCCCATTGGTGATGTTGTCTTTCTGCTTCTTAAAATTTTTATCTTTCCTGCTTGCTTGCTTTCCTTTATCTCTTGCTTTCTCTTTTCCTCCCTTTCTCTCCCTTCATTTTTCCTCTTTGGCTTTCTGTATTTCTTTCATTTTGAGATGATGTTTTGCCCTGTTGCTCAGGCTGGCCTCAAACTCCTGGCTACAGTAATCCTTCTATCCCAGCCTCCTGAGTAGCTGGGATTACAGGTGTGTCCCATCACTCTAGCTGGCCCAGTACTGTTTTACTCAGGATGAACTAAGCAGCCTGGCAGGCTTTCCATATCTGGGAGCCTTGTGTCTCTGACCTTGTCTCTGTCCACTCTCTAGCTTACTCAACCCTAGTCTCAACTGGTTTCCTTGCTTTTCCTTGAGCTATACCAGCCTTCACACTTGTGCCTTTTCCCCTCCATGTATTGTGGTTTCTGTTTTTGTTTCAAGCCTCTGTAACACATATGTTACTTTGTGTTTAGTGAGACCTGCTGTATCACCTACTATAAGGAAACTTCTTGCTCTCATTATTTCCTTTATTCTGCTTATAGCACCACTTGACATGCTGTATACATGTTTCTTTGCATACAACATGAACGTAAGTTCTTTTCACAAGAACGTAAGTTGCCTGGGACTTGAAGACAGGTGCTTGATCTTACAGTTCACTGTCCTTTCTTTCATATGCCATGGAACATTCTTTTACTCATAATTTTTTAAAAAGCTTATGAAGGGGGCTGGGGAGATAGCTCCAAGGCACAAGTGCCTGCTGGGCAAGTGCAAGGTCGTGAGTCCGAACCCTGGTCCCACCCAAAAAAAAAAAGCTTATGAAAAGTTCATTCTGTGTTTAATTTTTCTGGGACAAGATATTTTTTTGGGGTGAATACATAATACAAGCTGTGTTTGCTAAACTTAACTTTTTTTTTTTTTGGAACTGGGGATTGAACTCAGGCCCTTGCACTTGTTAGGCAAGTGCTTGCTTATTCTACTGAGCTATCTCCCCAGCCCTCTATTTATTTATTTATTTATTTACTTACTTACTTTTGTCTTTTTGAGACAGAGTCTTGCTATGGAGTTTAGGCTGGCCTTGAGCTCACATTTGTAGCCCAGGCTGGTCTCAAACTCACCCTGATCCTCCTGCCTCAGCCTCCCAAGTGCTGGGATTATAGGCGTGCGCCACCACACCTGGCTTAAACTTAATTTTTTACTTAATATTATTCTAGCCACTATCGGAAACGATCAGCATCAAGGGGACGCTCCGGAAGTCGATCCAGAAGTCGCTCACCCTCAGACAAAAGAAGTAAACGTGGAGATGACCGACGGTCTAGAAGTAGAGACAGAGATAGAAGGAGAGAAAGGTCTCGGAGCAGGGATAAAAGAAGATCACGATCACGGGACAGAAAGCGTCTGAGGTAGGACATTAATCTTCAAAGGGCCAGGGATAAAGTGGGTCTTAGCTAAATTGAACGTGAAAAAAGATACCATAACTGGAATTTAGTGTCCCATTTTTGGGTTCTCTGCTTTATCTCTATTGTTTGGTTAAACTCAGGAGAATTTATTTACAAAGATTCTCACATAATGTTAAGTTTGGAAACTTTAGGTTGTACTTCACATAATCCAGAGAGGACCATTGGAGCCCATTGAAGTATGTGCAAAATGAAGTAAAAGTAAGAACAGTAAGTTCTGTTGATGGAGGTCATAATCTTGTTCAAGAGAGCTGACTGCTGTGTTCAGAGCAGCCACTAATGTACGAAGGGGTTAGAGGGAGACACAGGGCTGAGTGTTCTCCAGGCCATCCTTACTGCTTTATAAACATCTCCATGATTTTTTGTTTTGGTTTGTTTTGCAATACTAGAGATTCAATTCAGGTCCTTTGCTTTGAGCTGCAATAAGCTCTGTTCTTTTGCCATTTATTTGATTATATGTTCATTGGTATTAGTCAAGAAACCATGGGGGCTGAGGAGATAGCTCCGTGGTACAAGTGCAAGGTCATGAGTTTGAACCCCAGTCCCACCAAAAAAGAAAGAAAGAAAAAAACCATTACCTTTCTGGAAAAAAAGAAACCATAATCTTTCTGGAGGTGAAAAACTAATCCTTAAAAATAATTTTCCCTGGGCTGGCGAGATGGCTCAGCAGTCTAAAGTGCCTGCTTAGGCAAGCTTAGGCAACTCCAGGGACTGTGGTTCGATCCCCGGCACTACATGCTGCACCAGCCCTACCCCCAGGGCAGGTTGAGCCAGCCATTTAAAAAAGTAAATAAATAAAAATAATATCTTATTTCTTAATAATTATTAATAAATAATAATAATTTTCCCTACATCAAATTTTTTTTTTCAGGGCTAGGGAGATAGCTCAGCAGCATAAGTGCCTGCCTGGCAAGTGCAAGGTCCTGAGTTAGATCCCCAGTACTGAAAAAAAATTTTTTTTTTCCAATAGTGGTTCCATTTAAAATAGAGGAATCTGACCAAATTACAGAGCTAGGAGCTTCAGACAGTGAAAGAACAGAATATAATGGAATTTACTCATGACAGTATAAATAGTAGTAAATAATTTTGTTTCATATTTTTGGTCCCAAGAACAATTTCACACAGGTCAGTTAAATACTTGTTAAGTGAAATTTGTTGTTTATAATTTTGTGTTTAACTTTTTGGTAATGAATAAGCATTTTGAAATGAGCTAGTGAAATCTATATATTTTATAGAGCAGAAAACAGAGACCAGAAAGTTAGAGATCTGACCTTTATCATCAGAGTCCCTGGTTACAGCACCAGGAGAGCAGTTACTGCCACCCAGTCTTCAGATCAGTGATCATTCACAGCCCTATTCTGTCCATCCTTGTTCTTAGGTTTGGGCTTTTTTCCCCCTTGGTGCTGTGGTTTGGACACAGGGTAGGTAGCCATTATACTACTGAGCTATAAAGAAGCAGCTTCTTTCCAGAGCAAAAAAGAATCATAATCTGAAATCATAGCTCCGTTTGGTCTTTTTTTTTTTTTTTTTTTTTTTTTTTTTTTTTTGTCTTTTTGAGACAGGGTCTCGCTATGCAGTTCAGGCTGGCCTTGAGCTCACTTTTATAGCTCAGGCTGGTCTTGAACTTGCACCGATCCTCCTGCCTCAGCCTCCCGAGTGCTGGGATTACAGGCGTGTGCCACCATGCCCAGCTCCCTTTGGTCTTAAAGTAACCAAGAAGTATCTTCCTTTCAGGCGTTCCAGAAGTAGAGAGAGAGACAGAAGCCGAGAGCGAAGAAGATCTCGAAGCCGAGACAGGAGACGCTCAAGGAGTAGAAGCCGGGGCCGAAGGTCTCGATCCTCTAGTCCTGGCAATAAAAGCAAGAAAGCTGAGAATAGGTAATATATCATTGAAATGTTATCTGTCATGTGGGTTGGGAGCTGGTTGCCTTCTGTGTGCTTTCCATTTTCTCTTTTAAATTTGTTTTTACAGATCAGAAGTACTCTGTCTCTATCTTTAACTTTTATTTTCTTTTTAACTTTTTGAGTCAGGGTCTTGCTATATAGTTTAGGGTGGTCTTGAACTCACTGTGTAGCCCAGGCATTTGGAAATCCTACTGCCTCACCCTCCCAGCTTCTGGGATTATGGGAGTGTGCCATTGTACTTGATTCTCTCTTTTAAATTTATCCTTATAATTACTAAATTTTGCTCCTACTATGAACTGTTAGTATAATTTTAATTTAATAGGATATGGGGTCAGAAAATACTGGATCATTTGTGCCAGAGTGGGTTTGTTTCATTGAAGCCTCTGAAAGGTTCAGCGTCTATCAGTTTTAACACTCAATGCATTTTAAATATTATATATATTATTTAATATATATTAACCAGAAACATTTTGTAGATATCTGTGTGAATTACTTGGTTTTTTGGAAATTATTTTCTCAGTATTTTTTTTAAGATTTTATTTTATTTTATTTCTTGTTTCAGAACTTTTGTTTGTTTGTTTGTTTGTTTATTTTTATGGCCGGCTCAGCCTACCCTGAGGGCAGGGCTGGCGCAGCATGTGGTGCCCGGGATTGAACTGTGGTCCCTGCAGCTGCCCAAGCTTTCCTAAGCAGGCGCTTTAGACCACTGAGCCATCCTGCTGGGCCCTTCTCAGTATTTTTGAAATTTGTTGACAGTTAAGCACATGGCATGCATTGCTGAATGGCTGTTGAGGATTGGTAAGCTTTGCTTGTATAAGTTAACTGTGTTGTCTTTTGTTTTTTTTAGACAGGGTCTTGCTATGTAATTCAAGTTGGCTCTGAATTCACTACATAGCCCAGGCTAACCTTGAGGTCACAATGATTCTCTTGCCTCAGCTTCCTAAGTGTTCAGTTTACAGGTGTGCACCACCACACCAGGCTGTGTTTTCTTGAGATGTTAGTAATATTGAGTTTTGAGATTTAATTTGTTGTTTAACTAGAATCATAAGATGGATGGTATATGAGCTTGTGTATTTCTTTTCTTTCTTTTTTTTTTTTTTTTTTTTTGTCTTTTTGAGATAGGTCTCACTGTGCAGTTTGGCCTGGCCTTGAGCTCACCTTTTAGCCCATGCTGGTCTAGAACTTGGAACTAGCCTCCTGCCTCAGCCTCTTGAGTACTGAGATTACAGGCACATGCCACCACGCTGGACCTATGTTTCTTTGTATTCTATAGTTATTGATATTTTTCTTGTATTTTACTTTATGAATTTTATTGTTTGTTTATTTTGGCCAGCTGAGCCTGCCCTTAAGGCAGCATATGGTGTCGGGGATTGAATCACAGTCCCTAGTGGCTGCCTAAGTTGGCCTAAGCAGGCTCTTTAGACTGCTGAGCTATCTCACCACCCCCTTTATATTACCAAGGTCAGTATACCATTATAACATTGAGATTTTTTTTAAATAAAAATAAAATATAGGGGCCCGGCAGGATGGCTCAGAAGTCTAAAGCACTAGACAGGGTCTCCCTATGCAGTTGAGGCTGGCCTTGAGCTCACTTTTGTAGCCCACGATAGCCTCTCACTTATCTCCTGTCTCAGCCTCTCAAGTGCTGGTATTACAGGCATGCACCATCACACCCAGCTTTCCATTTTCCTTTTTCAATTCAACTTTTGACCTCCACAGATAAAGTAACTACTAACATTTGTGCTACATAATAACTTTGTATTTCTTTATGATATCACCACCTATGTGGCAGCCAGAGAAACATTTATTTATCTATTTATTTAGTGGGTACAGGGTCTAGCTATGCAGCCTGAACTCATAGAGATCCTCCTTTCTTAGCCTCCTCTGCCCTGGGATTACAGGCGTGTGCCACCATATCCAGTTTCTGGCTGGCATAGCATGCATTAATGGGGACCAAACCTGGGTCCTTGTGCTTCCAGGCAAGTACTTAGACTACTGAGCTATCTCCCCAGCCTTAGAAAAACTAGTTTTGAAGGAGTCCGTATTCTTTTTCAGCATTGAGATTCTGTAGTATTGCTTCTAGCTACAGTTCATTTTCATTGCTGAATACTAGTATTCTGTGGTTTGAGCATACCGCAACTTACCCATTCTGTCGAGATAGATGTTTGATTTATTTAAACTCTGGACCACTATGAGCATTGTTTTGTATATATTCTGGGATACATAGCCATGACTTTTCCTAGCATTCTTTTTCTAGAATTAAAATTGCTTGATCAAGCCAGGCGTGGTGGCGCATGCCTGTAATCCCAGCACTTGGGAAGCTGAGGCAGGAGGATCGGTGCGAGTTCGAGACCAGCCTGGGCTACAAAAATGAGCTCAAGGCCAGCCTCAACTGCATAGCGAGACCCTGTCTCAAAAAGACAAAAAAAAAAAATTGCTTGATCATAGATGGAGCTTTGTTTTTGTAACTAAGCCAAAACTGATTTTCTAGAAGTTTGTGCTAATTATACTCACATCAGTAAGGAACCTGAAGTAAAGTCAAAGTGCAAACCCCACTGTAATTTTTGTATTATTGTGTTATCTTATAATAGATTATCTTGTTGTAGGTTATCTTATAGAATATGATTTCTCCATTTATTAAGTGTTTATTTCCTGATTTTAAGTTTTATAATTCTTTGTCTTGTTTTGCTTGCTATATAGTCCAGGTAAGCCTTAAACCCCGTATGTACACCAGGCTGGCCTTGAATTCATGGTGCTCTTCCTACCTCAGCCGCCCAACTGCTGGGATTCCAGGGGTGTCCCACCATGCCCAGATTTTTTCATTATATTTTCAAAGTGTTTACTGCTAGATAGGAAGATGTAGTTCATCTTTAGAGGTTTATTTTTAACCTAAAAAAGTGAAATGCAGTCTACAAAAGCATTTTGAAATGAATCTTTCTGTACACAAACAGATGGTACATTTTCCTTTTGTTTCTCTCTCTCTTTTTTTTTTTTTTTTTTTTTTTTGTAGATCTAGGTCCAAGGAGAAAACAGAAGGTGGGGAAAGTTCTAAAGAGAAGAAAAAAGACAAAGATGATAAGGAAGATGAAAAAGAAAAAGATGCTGGTGTATGTTTCCAAATTTAAAAATAATCATACAATATAAGTTCTGTTTCTGAAATGCTAAATTATGTTTTCTTAGGCTTTATTTTTGTTGCTTGAGAAATAGATTTATTTTTGAAATTAAATACAGCCATGTTATAAAATATTTAAAATCGTAAGTAATTTTCTTTACCTCCAAATGCCCCCAACAGTATCACCTGTAGAAGTTTGAAAGTTCTTGCTTCTTTTTTTGGTTCTTTGAGATAGGGTCTTGCAGTATAGTTCAGACTAGTCTTGAGCTCACTGTGTAGCCCAGGCTGGCTTTTAGCTAGCAGCTATCCTGCTCCAGTCTTCCAAGTGCTGGGATTACAGGTGTGTGCCACCATGTCCAGGCAGGAGTCTGTAGTATTTGATTCCTGAAATGTTTAATTTTAAATCTCTTATGGTTATAAAAGTGATTTGCTTCTTCTTGAAAGCATTGATTGTCTTGATGAAGTCCTTAAAATAATTAGGTCCTGTGAACACAAACCTAAAGTCCAAAAGACCCAAACTGCTTGCTTGTATTGATACATAGCATTTGTTTGTTTATTTTGAGACAGGATCTCACTATACAATTCATGCTGGTCTGGAACTCATTGTATAACCCAGGCTGGCCTGGAACTCCTGGTGATCCTCCTGCCCCAGCCTGCTAAGTGTTAGGATTTTGCTTTCTTACTAGTCTATAATAGAAAATGGCTTTTCCTGGAGCCAATATTGGAGGAGTTTGGTGAATTTAAAATTGAGAATAACTGGGAATACTTCGATGGAAATTCATTCTCTTAAAAATTATATTGTTGTCAAACCAGGGGGACTTTTCCACTGAGCTACACCCCCAACCCTTTATTTTTTATTTTGAATCTGAGTTGCTTTGTAGCCCAGAGCTTGAACTTGTACACTTTTTGTGTTGGATTGGTGCGATTTCATGGTTATCATGCTCTACTTTGATTCAGTTTTTACCAGAGTTGAGAATTGTGATTCATGAGTGCATAATGTTTACCATTAAAATGAGATTGAGTTACAGAATTTGAAATGTCAGCTTTGTTGGTTGAAGCTACTTTTTATTGAGATAATAGACTTGTAGATATGTTTATAAAGGTGTGATCTACTAAAATAGGTATGTGGAAGATTTCTATTGTTCCTTTCATATTTTGTAATATTGAAGTGCACTTCAGGTAAAGTCACTAGTACTGACTTTGCTTTATGGTTTCCTTCTTTTCTCCCCAAGAACTTTGACCAGAATAAACTGGAGGAAGAAATGAGAAAGCGAAAAGAAAGAGTTGAGAAATGGAGAGAAGAGCAACGTAAAAAGGCCATGGAAAACATAGGAGAACTGAAAAAGGAAATTGAAGAGATGAAGCAAGGGAAAAAATGGAGTTTAGAAGATGATGATGGTATATTTATTAACTTGGCTGCATATGTAACAATTCATATGGACTATTATAAAATCAGTAATATTTTACATTTTTGTGGAAATATATACTTTTGAGTAGCATATATAATGATAATTACCCTTTAAGCCATCTTATAGTAGATAACATTTTATTTTCTATGTATGAGCCTAGCTATTCTGGGTGCCTTGTGCAGTGTTTGTCCTGTCGTATCTGGCTTATTTCACTTAGAGCAATGCCATTCATTCATTCATTCATTCATTCACTCACTCACTCATTGAGAGAATTGTATTGCCATATAGCTGGGGCTGGCCTTACACTCATGGGGTAGCCCAGGCTGGCTTTGAACTCACAGGATCCTCCTGCCATAGATTCTGAGATGCTGGGATTACAGATGCCAGCCACCACCCCTGACTCACTTAGCATAGTGTCTTATCCATGCTATAGCCTATGTCAGAATTTCTTCTGTATGGCTCAGTAATATTCCACTATATGTGCATGTCACATTTTGATTATCCATTCATGTGTTTACAACACTGATATCATTTCTGCTTTTGGTTGCTATGAATAATGCTGCTATGAATTATGGCCTTGCCCAGGCTAACCAAGTGCTCTATATTTGAGCTAGTATTTTTATTCCTTCTGGTGTATTTGTAAACTTAGAAACAGAATTTCTGGATTCATATTCAGAATATTTTGTTTTTGTTTTTTTGAAAGAGGAGTTTTCACTGTAATGTCTGGGCTAAACCAAGCCTTGAGCCCAGGGACTCAAGCTCTCTATATTGGGTTCCTGAGTCAGTAGGACTACAGGCACAAGCTACTACCTGATCATACTGAGATTTTTAAGCACCTCAATATGTTTATGTTAAAATTAAAATATATAGTAGTGTTTAGTAAGAATTGCTGACTTTACTTCATAGTGTACAGTTAAGTACATATGGAGTAAGTAACGTTTTGTTTTTTGAGAGGGGAATCTCATATGTAGTTCAGGCTGACCTTGAACTCACTGAGTATCCTAGGCTGGCCTTAAACTTGCAGCGATCCTCCTGCCTAAGCCTCCCAAGTACTGGGATTATAGCCTCATGTTATCCAGGAATGTATGATGTATGGCAGATTCATACATCCATTCATGCAGGACAAGTGGAATCTTTTTCTTGCCTGATCACTTCCCTTGCCTCACCTTCATGGTGTGATCATATCAACCCTACTGTCAGCCACCTTACTGCACCATTCCCTTCCTCTTATCCCGTGTATGCTAGTTTCCCTCCTGCTTTCCTATTATCCTTTCTTTAGATGGCTACATATTAGGGAGAACATACAATACCTGACTTGAGCCTTTACTTTTTTAATACCAGTATAAATGGTATTAGTTATGAGGGTGAATTCAAGGTGTGTTTTCAGATCTCTAAATTTTCATGGCTAAATTTTCCCCATATATATGTATCCCCTTGGTGCTGGGGATTGAACTCAGTGCCTTGAGCCACATTTAGGTAAAGTCTTTCTTTTTGCTCCTTTTCAGTTAATTGATTCATTAGTGTTCCTTGTCTCGTTGTTATTATTTACAAGTATGCATGCTTGATTTCAAAAATGAAAACTTAAAAATACAGAAATAGGAACATTTGAGTTGTAGTAGGTTGGAGGAATTGGAAAGGTGACTTCTGGCAGTGAGAGAAAAGATTAGAAATTGAAAATGATCTTGGGAGTTATTCCTTTAAAGCATGTACGTGAAGAAAGTACTCTGATTATAGATGATGAAGATGATCCTGCAGAAGCTGAAAAGGAAGGAAATGAGATGGAGGGTGAGGAGTTAGATCCCTTAGATGCTTACATGGAAGAAGTGAAAGAGGAAGTAAAGAAGTTTAACATGAGAAGTGTAAAAG
This sequence comes from Myocastor coypus, assembly GCA_004027025.1. Classification (NCBI taxonomy): domain Eukaryota; kingdom Metazoa; phylum Chordata; class Mammalia; order Rodentia; family Myocastoridae; genus Myocastor; species Myocastor coypus. The sequence continues at coordinate 30,799 of PVJA010010869.1, forward strand.
GTGGTGGGGGAAATGAAAAGGTATGGAATTTATGTAAAAAAAAATTTAAGTCTGTGATCATATATTGTCTCATTTTAAAAAATGTATGTTTTACTCAGAACTTGACTCCTTTTTGTGTTACAGATTAACAACTCTAAGGGATGGCAGTTATTTTATTTATTTATTTTTTTTAAGAATTTTTTATTTTATTTATTTATTTATTTATTTTCTTGTTTCAGAACCTTTGTTTGTTTATTCACTCATTTTTATGGCCGGCTCAACCCACCCTGAGGGCAGAGCTGGCACAGCATGTGGTGCCCGGGATCGAACCGCGTTCCCTGAAGCTGCCCAGGCTTCCCCAAGCAAGCGCTTTAGACCGCTGAGCCATCCCGCCGGGCCCCAGTAATTTTACTAAATACTAGAGAAACTGGCAAAGTTTAGTTATAAATGTACTTTCATGAACCATTTTGACTGCCATTTTTATTTAGTTTCTTTGCTTACATGTTATTCTTTTTTTTTTGTTCCTCTTTAATGTACTTACTACAGAGTCTACAGGGTTTCACTACACAGATCACACTGGTAGTGATCCTCCTGTTTTCAGTCTCCCAAGTGCTAGGATTATAGGCATGTGCCACCATGCCCGGTCTTAGTTGCTGTCTCAGCCCCTGGGCTGCCACAGGCAGACTGGGAATCAAACCCTGGTCTCTGTGCCTGCCTAAAACCAGGCACTTTAGTCCACTGAGCTGTCTGTCTTTCCCTTACATGCTATTCTTTTAAGCCCTTTTCAAATTTCTTAGCATTCCCCTTACCATTTTTTATACTATTCATTACCTTTTTGTAAATTGCAGAACATTTAATGCCCTTACTGCTTTTTTCCTTTCTTTGCAAAATAAACTCCCCAAGGACACTGATCTTTACCCATTGCATTGATTAATCTCGTGTCTCAGAACAGTGCCTTTTTTTATCTAATAAGTGCAGAGTATCATTTAGTGGTATTTAAAAATATAATAATTACATATTATGCAATAAACTTAATAAATCATAAAGTACGTGATTATATTACATTTAAAATTTCATACAAATTACAGAGGAACAGACTTATTTGTTTCAAAGTTGACACTGAATTAACTTGAAATAAAATTATGACTTGGCCATTTTGCTGCATGTTGTATATAACTTGTATTTTGCTTTTGCAAAATATTTTATATTACTTTTTTGTTTTAGAAGTCTGGGCCAACAGTCACAAAAGTTGTCACTGTTGTGACTACCAAAAAAGCAGTTGTAGACTCTGACAAGAAGAAAGGTGAACTGATGGAAAATGACCAGGATGCCATGGAGGTGATTCTTTTCATTTTTGCTTTACTTATGGTACTGTCCTAGAAGTATTTACTTCATGACAGTAAATACTTATTTATTTGGTATAGGGTCTCTCATGGTGGCATGCATGTGGTACTGGGGATTGAACTGGGTCCTTACATTTGCCAGGCAGGCACTTAGACTGCTGAACTATCTCCCCAGCCCTATTAAAGAGTATTGATGGAGATGTGCTTTCGAGTTATGCATGCTATCACAAATTCTTGGCTATTATAGTAGTATTCAGCTAAATAACCATGTGGTAGAACATTCTGACATTTTTCTTTTTTTTTTTTTTTTTTTTTCTCATTCTTTTTTTAAAATTTAATATTTTTATTGTTTAAATTTAACAATGCTTATATTACATATTTTCATCATCAGATCAGTTTAGATTTTTTTTTCAGTTTAGATTAATACATATAGTTATATAAGATTGATCAAACTATTAAACATTAACACTTTTAAATCAACATTACTTTTTTTTCCCCCCTTTCTTTTTTTTTTTAAAGTTGACGTAGCCAGGCGTGGTGGCGCACGCCTGTAATCCCAGCACTCGGGAGGCTGAGGCAGGAGGATTAATGCGAATTCGAGACCAGCCTGGGCTACAAAAGTGAGCTCAGGACCAGCCTCAACTGCATAGTGAGACCCTGTCTTAAAAAGACAAAAATAAATAAATAAATAAAGTTGACGTATTGCATATTGTCCTCACAATCGTTCTACAGAGTAAATTCTGACATTTTTCATCCTTTGCTATGTACCCATTTTTCTGCTTCTTGTTCACTCACATCAAGCGTACAGTATGAAGACAGCAGTGAAATGATAGTTTAATTTACTAGCATTAATATATTATAATGATGTATTCATAAGAACATTAGCGTAACTTTATTAAAGCAATCTGAGAATTGTTTTAGCTTTGGTTGACATTTTAACTTTCTGTAAGAGCAAAGTAAAAGAAATTAAGTTGAAAAATTGTTCAGAATCTGAAGTTTTGATATTTTGTTTTTAAGACTTGTGTCTTGCTATGTAGTTCAGGCTGGCCTTGATCTCACCGTATAGCCCAGGCTGGTCTCAAACTTCCAATGGTCCTCCTGGCTCTACCTTTCAAGTGCTGGGAATACAGGCATGTACCACCATGCCTGACTTTAAAGTATTTCTATTCAAAATGATTCTGAAATTATGAGGCTTTAAGTTTCTTGAAATAGCATGAAAATCTTGTCGGTCAAGTAGTTTGTTTCAAAAGTAATAAAAGAAGAGCCAAGGAATACTTACTAGAATAGGAGGATTTTAAAAACTTAGCACTTTGTCATACAAGTTGGATAATATAATAATGAATTTTTTACTTATTCTTTTTTTTTTTTTTTTTTGTAAACTAAAGTATTCTTCAGAGGAGGAAGAAGTTGATCTTCAAACAGCTCTCACAGGCTATCAGACAAAACAGAGAAAACTTCTAGAACCAGTTGATCATGGAAAAATTGAATATGAACCATTCAGAAAAAACTTTTATGTTGAAGTTCCAGAACTAGCAAAAATGTCTCAAGAAGGTAAAATTCTCTTAACTCATTACTGGTTTTATAGTGGGATTAGGGGAAGACATACCTCACTTTGCCTAACGGAATCGCTAGCTCTGAGTTGGAGGATGTTTTTCAGAATTTTTAAGAAATGAGCAAAAATTAACTCAGATTATGTAGTTGCTGATTTTAGGGTTGGAATGCTCTTCATCTTAAGTTACAAATGAAAATTTATTTTTTATTTGTTTTTGTGTGTGTGTGGAACTGGGGACTGAACTCAGGCCCTTGAGCTTGCCAGGCAAGCACTTATTCTACTGCGCTATTTCCTTGGCCCACAAATGAAATTTCTTTTAGCCCTTCTAGTTAGGCACCATTATGAATCTGTGAATTGTTGATTAGATGCAAACTGTTGAACTACTACTAGGAGAACCAGTAGTATTTCTTATCAGTTAGTCCTTATTCTTTGTTACTGCAATTTAAGAAGAAACAAAAATCAAGTTGTTCAAATTAGGGCATTTCTCTTTGTCTGTAGTTCACAGTAGTAATTGCTTTAACTGATTGTGAGATAGTCTATGTTTTCCTCTGGTACATTTCCCCAGAAATTATCTTTCATAAGCCAGGTGTGGTGGAACACACCTGTAATCCCAGCACTTGGGAGGCTGAGGCAGTATGATAGGTGGAGTTCAAGACCAGCCTGGGCCACAGAAGTGAGCTCAGGGCCAGCCTGAACTGCATAATGAGACCTTGTCTCAAAAAAAAAATCTTAAGTGTTTAATTTGGGTTTTGTAGAGGTGAATGTTTTTCGGTTGGAAATGGAAGGTATTACAGTCAAAGGAAAAGGTTGTCCGAAGCCAATTAAATCTTGGGTCCAGTGTGGAATTTCTATGAAGATCTTAAATTCCCTCAAAAAGTAAGTAGCTGGTGGTTTTTCACATTTTCAATATCTTACTATTCAAAAAGACCTTACAGCCTGTTAATGGTGTATATGTCTGTAATCTATGTACTGGGAGGCTGAGGCAGGAGGATTGCCTGTGCTCAAGGACAGGCTGGGCTACACACAGTGAGATCTTGTCTTAAAAAAAAGCTGGGCATGGTAGCACATGCCCATAATCCCAGCTCAAGGCCAGCCTGAACTGCATAGCAAGACCCTGTCTCAAAAAGGCCTTTCACACAAATGTCTCTTACTACTTTATCACCGAAATACAATACATCTGCTTCTTGAGGAAAGTTTTATTTTTGCTTACAGTTTGTAGAGTTTTTAGTCCATAGGCTTCAAGCATAGCAGAGAGGCATAACATAAGAGAGTTTCTCATGGTTTAGCAGCAGGGAAGTAAACTAGAAGGGAGGTGAATCCTTCCAGGCAATGCCCTCAAGGCTCAGCCTCTTCTCAGGAAACCTATTTCCTAACAACTATTAGTCCCCATAAATCCAGTCAGCTCCCAGAAGCCCCGCCTGTAAAGCACATGAGACTGGAGACATTTATATAAAAAACAAATCTCTTTGGTTACATTTTTACTCTAATAGAAGAATTTAGTCTTTGTGTGTGTGTGTGTGTGTGTGTGTGTGTGTGTGTGTGTGTGTGTGTGTGTGTGTGTGTGTGTGTGTTATCCAGTGCTAGGGATATAACCAAGAGCATCATACATGCTAGAGCAAGCTTTCTACCTCAGTCTTTTTCCCCCCTTAAATGACTTTATAGAGGTATAGTTTGTTAGTTACTTTTTTGTTGCTGGGACCAAATACCCCCAACACCCAAAGTTAAGGAAGGAATGATTTACTTAACTCACAGTTTGTAGAGTTTTCAGTCCATAATTAGCTATCTTCAAGGCAGGGTGGCACATGGCAGAGGGGCAACAGTCCCTGGTAGAAGAAAACAGCAAAAGCAACAGCAAAGCTTAATAACATCTTTCTGCCCCTTTTATACTTTTTTCTAGGTTGCTGGGATTAGGACAGTGCCAAACCAGTGAACTGATCACACACCCTTAATCCCAGCATCACACATTCTTGATTTAGCCACCTCTGGAAAAGTCCTATAAGTGCATGAGGCTTTGGGAGAAATCTAGACACAAACCATAATACAATTTAAAATTTACCAGTTAAAGTACCCACCTTAGTGGTGTATTTATGGTGTTGTGGAAGCATCTAATTTTAGTATATGTTTATCTTACCCCCAAAAAACCTGTCTCTAAGAATCCACCTAATCCCATCTCCTACTCTGGGTAACTATCATTTAAGTACTTACTATTTCTATAGATTTGGCTATCCTTAACATTTCATAAAAGTAGAATTATAGTCTTTTCTGACTGACTCTACTTAGTATAATCGAAACATCAAAATTCATGCATATCCTAGCATCTCATAGTACTTCTATTTTTTACTGGTTAATAATATATTGTATGGAAATATAGCACTTTATTTATTTATTTTTATTTATTTATTTATTTATTCTTGTTTCAGAACCTTTCTTTGTTTATTCACTCATTTTTATGGCTGGCTCAGCCAGTCCTGAGGGCAGGGCTGGTGCAGCATGTGGTGCCGGGGATCGAACTGCGGTCCCTGAAGCCGCCCAAGCTTCCCCAAGCAGGCGCTTTAGACCACTGAGCCATCCCACCAGCCCCCTGAAATGTCACACTTTAGAAGAACTTATTTTTACGGACTCTGAGGAGTCTGGAGATTTCAATTCTTACCTGCTTTTCCTTTTTTAGGCATGGCTATGAGAAGCCAACGCCAATCCAAACCCAAGCGATTCCTGCTATAATGTCTGGACGAGATTTGATTGGCATTGCCAAGACAGGAAGTGGAAAGACCATTGCTTTTCTGTTGCCCATGTTTAGACACATCATGGATCAGAGGTCATTAGAAGAAGGAGAGGGCCCAATAGGTAAATCTTCTCTTTAAATTGTTTTTTGAAGGTATTTTTGTTGTCAGTTAATCAGAAATGACCTGGTATTCTATAATTTGTTGTACATTTCCTTTATCAATGTGGCACTTTGGGGCTGATTTCCCCTTACCAGCAGGTGGAGTGAGAATCTTCAGAGCTCTGGAATGACATCTCAGAAGTACAAAAACAGCCTGTCCTGGCACAGCTCAGTTTTTAAACTCAGCAGGTAGACCCCTTGTGCATCTATCTGTTTACTTATGTTGAGGTTTGTTTTTAGCCCAATATCAGTGGATACATAAACTCAACATAGAAGATTGTAGGGAATAAATATTTTCTTAGATTTTTTTTTCTTTGCCTTGGAAGGCTGTAGTGCCAGTGTTGTAGCATTCGGTCTTCAAATCAGATTTGATCTTTTTCTCAGATACGTTCTACAAACCTGAGCAGGGTTTTGGAAAATCGTTCAGCTCCTGTCTTGGAAATAGGCACACTGTATTTCTCCTCTGTCTGTGCCCTTCAGATGGAGGTTGTTTCAGGAAGCAGCAATACAGTTTCTGCCATACATTGTATCATGTTCCCACCCACCCCCTCCCTTTTTTTTTCTTTCTTTTTTTGTTGTTCTGTGGTTTGGAGTTGAAAACTATTTGTATTCTGTTCAACCAGGTATTTTCGTGAGGGTTAAATGTGTCATTTTATTTTCCTGTAGTATGTTCTTAAAAATCTACTTGTACTTATCCTTCACTACAGTCTCTGTAGTTGTAAAGCTTTTAAAATAGTTTTGAGTTGCATTAACTTTTTTTTACTAAGTTTTGAACTTTATTTTGGAGGTTAAGTTTAGTATTTTAAAGCATAGCCTCAATAATTTTAATGGTTAGGCTTTTGACATACTTATCTTTTCAGCTGTCATCATGACTCCAACTCGAGAACTGGCTTTACAAATTACTAAAGAATGTAAGAAGTTTTCGAAGACCTTAGGACTTAGAGTGGTCTGTGTTTATGGAGGAACAGGAATCAGTGAGCAGGTATAAAAGAAACATTGTTTTTCCCACTTTTCTTGAATGATTCAATAAATTAAAAACTGATTTTTCATTTTAGTGTTTTGAATAGTGACTGTCTAAAATATTAAAGAATATTAGGTGTGAGGGCTGGGGAGATAGCTCAGTAGTATAAATGCCTTCCTGGTAAGCACAAGGACAGGGGTTCAATCCCCAGTACCACATATCATGTTGGCCCTGGAATTCCAGGTGCACTGTGCTGGGCACTGAAACTGGGTGTGGTGGCATAGGCCTATAATCCCAATGCTGGGGAGGCTGAGGCAGAAGGGTCATTATGAGTGTGAGCTGCATAATGACCCCCCCTATACCAAATAAGTAAAGATTAAAATAAAACTTAAAAGAACATTGGGCATGAAAATAATTTTAAGACTGAATCATGTTTATGCATAGTGGTACATTCCTGTAGTCCTGGATACTCAGGAGGCTGAGGCAGGAAGATTCCAAGTTTGAGGCCAGCCTGCAGACCTGACTTAAAAAGGGTTGTGTATATTGTTCAGTGATAGATTGCCCCTGGGTTCATTCCCCAGCACAACCAGAAAAAGAAGGGGGAAAAAAATGGATAATGTGTACTTTCTGAACTTATTTAATTAACTATAGAACTCTTTTTAGGCTGGGCGTGGTGGCGCACGCCTGTAATCCCAGCACTCAGGAGGCTGAGGCAGGAGGATCGGTGTGAGTTCAACACCAGTCTGGGTTACAAAAGTGAGCTCAAGGCCAGCCTCAACTGCATAGCGAGACCCTGTCTCAAAAAAAAAAAAAAAAAAAAACTCTTTTTAGGACTAGTGTTATAAGAACTCTTCACCAATATTTGCTTTTTTTTGTCCCAGCATTATTTTAAATACTTTATTTTTTAAGTTTGTCTATGTCAGTTTTTTCCATACCTTGTAGTAGTGAGAAATATGTTCATAAATTTTAAAAAGCAAAAAAAATTGACAGTATATTTACAAGTAATGTAAAAAAGGGAAACAAGCCGGGCGTGGTGGCTCACGCCTGTAATCCCAGCACTTGGGAGGCTGAGGCAGGAGGATTGGTATGAGTTCAAGACCAGCCTGGGCTACAAAAGTGAGCTCAAGGTCAGCCTCAACTGCATAGTGAGACCCTGTCCCAAAAAAAAAAAAAAAAAAAAAAAAAAAAAAAAAAAAAAAAAAAAAAAAAAAAAAAAAAAAAAAAATAAAAAAGGGAAACAAACATCATGCAGTATAGATACAAATTCCCTATAATAAATATGGTGATTATGTGTACCAATATCTTTTTTAAAAAAAAAAGCAATATGCATATGTATAAGTTCAAGATGAAGAATACAGAAATAACCTATACACATGGACATTATAGCTATATAAAGACAGTTTTTTGGGGGGGTATTTTAGTACAGGGTCTATAGGGTCTCACTATGTAGATCAAACTCATAGTGGTCTGCCTGTGTTCAGCCTCCCACAAACTGGGATTGTAGGCCCATGCCAGCATGCCCAATCTCAGTCCTCAGTGCGCCCCCAGGACAAGGTTGGCACAGCAGCCAGGGATTAAACCCTGGCCACTGCACTTTGCCTAAGCAGGCACTTTAATATCCATTGAGCTATTTGGCTGGCCCTTAAAGACAAATTTTATTGTAGGCTCTCTTCCTTTTTTTTTTTTTGAAATCACACCTTTCTGCTAGCTACATCCTGAGCCCTTTTTTTATTTTTATTTTGAGGCAGGATTTGCTAAGTTGCCTGTTACTCTTTTTGCCTTGGCCTCTTACAATACAGACATTAAAGATGCGTGATGCTACGTTAGCTTCATTATATTTTTTAAAATATGGTTGTCATTTAGGAAATTGATTTTTGTATTTACTAATGGTCAAAGCTGCATTTGAAAAATTATACATGGTTATATTACATGTGTGTATTTTTTACTATTCTCACTTTGTTTTTTTTTTTTTTTTATTTTGAGGTATAGTGACAAAATTGGTAAAATTCTTTAGTTGCACTGGTTTCAGCCATCATGTAGTTGTGCTGTAGTTGCTCACTGTGTTATTAGTGTTCCAGTATTCTGAAGAATTAAGCAGAAGGCTTTGGGTCTTTTATCAGAACTTGTGTTGCCTACTAGAGCCCTGCAAAGGCCAGATACTGTATTTTTAAACCTATTTAAACTATAGTGATGAATAGGCTATACAATTTCATTTTCTTTTATTAGATTGCTGAGCTGAAAAGAGGTGCTGAGATTATTGTTTGCACACCTGGTCGAATGATTGACATGTTAGCAGCTAACAGTGGTAAGTTGGGGATATTCTTTTTCTTTCTTTTGTTTTTGAATTTACAAATTTTTGTTAAAGCAGATACAGGAAACCAGCAAAGGGTTTCTACAGTTTTTCTTAAAGCTGTAATATTTTAAAATTTGTATTATAACCAGTTATTGTTGCAAGCATTAATAATTAATTTGTTTTGGCAATTCAGTTTAAAATTTCTCTTGAGAAGTAATTCCATCTGATCATTTTTAATGTGTAACTTGGATCCTTAATCCAATTTTTACCTAGCTTTGCTTTTGTAAATGTAGGATACTGCCCTTTTCTTTATTATAGAATACAGACTTTTTACCAATAGGAGCCTTTTAAAATACTAGATAAGATATTGCAGCTTTAAGAAATTTTATCTTTTGTAAATGTTGCATGTTTTTGGCTCAGATGTTATGCTTTGTTAAATTTTTCCCTATCAAAACTGTTACTAAACTGTTGACATTATTTAACTTCTGTGGAGAAAGGCCCTTCAGGATTTATAGAACTGGGCTTCCGAGACTTAAACCACCAAAGGTAGGTGATTTAATGCTGTTCCCAACCTTGCAAAACTAATTGGGGCTGCAAATGTTAGTGTGGAATATTTAAATTCAAACACTTATTTTGGCTCATTTTTATTTTTTGAAGAAAGTGCTTTCAAAGGTCTCCATTGCATTATTACCATCATATGTAATAGAATATTAAAGACTGAGTAGTGCATGTTTCTAAAACCATTTTACTTGAATTTCTGTGTAAGTTTATTTCTAATACTGTATGTAGTTGGCAAAGTGACACTGAAATTGTTCAGTAAACTCTTGTATGGCATTTGAAATGTTTTGGGATGAATGCTGATTAATCCCTTGTTTTTTTTCAATGCTGCATTGATTAAATATTCTGAAATTCATCTTGATTAATTCTACCTTTTTTCTTTGTGTGTCCTTTTGGTTTATCTTTAATAACTATTTTATATGTGTTCTGCCAGGTGATTGATTCAGCAGTGATAGCAATGCTTTAAAAAGGGTTTTCCTGTGTATGAATTTAGCTTTCACTAGTTAAGAAGTCAGGAACATTTATTTAGGCTGGTGGGGGAGCACTTAATAAAGTTGGAGGTATATCTTTCTATAGAAAAGTATATTTATGTAATTCAGAATTTTTTTGTAACGTGTTACAATGTTGAATAGATTCTTATTAATGATTCAGTGTACCCACTTAAGGAGTTTCTAACTATGGAAGTAGATTATAAAGCAATATAAAGAAAAGTTTTCTGCATCTGAGGTAGTTTGCACTGGAACTTGCTTTCCACACATACGCTGTAATCTCTAATATGTTCTTTTCTAGGTGATGCTGTCAGATAATGGCTGATGTGGCTCGATGCTTCATCTCAGTCTTAGTTTTATGATGTGTTTTGGAGAGGGCTGTTTTCTGAATTTTACAGGTTCTTCAGGCCCTATGATGGTATGCAAGAGACGAGTTTGACAAAATAAAGGGCCTCATATACCCATTGTCAGAAAGTATTTGCCACTAGATTAAGACATTGTAGACCAAAATTTCTTTCCACTTTTAACCTACCCCTCTGATTAAGTCAGGCATTTTAGTTCCCTTTCCAGTTTTTTAAAGTTCTTGGTAGTCATAAAATGAATTGTGGCTAATTTTTAATCATTTTCCTTTTTTCTTTCTTTTTCTTCTCACCTTAGGTCGGGTCACGAATCTTCGAAGAGTGACATATGTTGTTTTAGATGAAGCAGATAGAATGTTTGATATGGGATTTGAACCACAGGTAATCATTAAATCACTTATTGTGTTGCCGGGCTGGTGACACATGCCTCTAATCCTAGCACTTGGGAGGCTCAGGCAGGAAGGATTGGTGTGAGTTCGATACCAGCCTAGGCTACAAAAGTAAGCTCAAGGCCAGCCTGGACTGCATACCGAGACCCTGTCTTAAAAAGACAAATAATAATAATAATAATAATTTTTAAAAATGACTTAATGTTTTTGAAATGTAAATATAATCTGTTTGTTTGAGGTAGGGTCTTGCTATAGTCCAGGTTGGCCTTGATTGAACTCATTATGTAGTCCAAGGTGGCCTGAAACTTGTGACAGTCCTCCTGCCTCATCCCGAGTGCTAGGATTTCAGGTGTATAAAACTTCCACACAGATTGTGGAATGTTAATATGATAATAGCCCTAAGAATGAAATACATGTTTGATATTTGAAATTCACATGCATTTCTGTTGCTTAGTAACATAGTAGGTTAGGGCCACATGGAATCGAAATATGTATATTTCAGATTATTTATAAAACTTGTTTAGGAGATATTTCTGTAGGTTTTCCTTATCATTTGTCAAATTAGAATTGGTGTGCTAATAATAATAATGGAATCTTAAATTTCAGTATCTTCTGCTTTTCATTACATTTGAAATAGTTTTAATTCATTCTCTTACCTACCCTTATGGTCTAGGTAGCATGTGCTATTTACAATTTCTAAATGTGAAAACTAAGGCTGAAGCATTTGTATAGCTTATGTATTTTATATTTTTCATAAAGTCAATTTGGTCAAGTACAAAATTTCAGTGATACAAATTTATCAAAACATTTTTCTGCTGGGCATGGTGGCATATGTCTATAATCCTGGCACTTAGGAGGCTGAGGCAGGATTGTTTTGAGTTTTAGACCAGCCTGGGCTACAATGTGAACTTAAGGCCAGCCTCAACTGCATAGTGAGACCTTTTCTCAAAAAAACAAAACAAAAAACATTTTTCTTTATAACCTTGATAATGCTGGGGATTGAATATGGGCCCTTGTATTTGCAAGGTAAGCATTCTTACCATTAAGCCATACTACCAGCTTGCGAACCAGTATGGTTGTCAGTATGCTATAGATGACCAAACAGAAACCCCGAAGAAACTTCATGACCACAGACTGAAGAAACAGAAATAGATACAGAAAAGAATTAGATTAACTAATGTTTAAGTTTAATTAAACTAATGTTTAAGTTTATTCATGTTTTCCAAAAATATATTGCCCATCATTTCATAGTATATTGATTGTGTTTAGACTTAGGGGTTGAATTCTAAATGAACTATAAACAAGGAGAGCAAGAAAGAGTAAAAAAGTTATATTAATAGGCTGGGCATGGTGGTACACACCTATAATCCCAGCACTTGGGAGGCTGAGGCAGGAGGATCGGAGTGAGTTTGAGACCAGGCTGGGCTACAAAAGTGAGTTCAAGGCCAGCCTGAACTGCATAGCGAGACCCTGTCTCAAAAAGACAAAAAAAAAAAAAAAAAGTTATATTAATACTTGAGGGGCCTGGCGGGATGGCTCAGTGGTCTAAAGCCCCTGCTTGGGAAAGCTTGGGCGGCTTCAGGGACCTCGGTTCGATCCCCGGCACCACATGCTGCGCCAGCCCTGCCCCCGGGGTGGGCTGAGCCAGCCGTAAAAATGAGTGAATAAACAAAAGTTCTGAAACAAGAAAAAAATAAATAAATAAAATTAAAAAAAAAAAAATACTTGAACAATGGGAAAAACAATTAATGTAATGAATAGTAGACTTGCTAGCATCCTTAAACTCTTGGAGTCTGTCATGCAAACATTGAGTTTATGCTTTTGGTCCCAGTGAGTGCAATTAGAAGCTGTGGCGGGGAGGGGAAGCCATAGGTCCTTGCTGTGAGTTTAATATGAGGAAGGACTTAATAAGCATTGTTTGAATATTAAGAAGGTCCCTTTTGAGAAGACTCAAATATTGAATAACCTTTTCACCCAAGTGTTTTGCTTGCGCATGATTTCAAGAATAATCAAAGATGTTGCACATCATCTAAAGAAGTTAAACAGAATGGGGTTTTGAAAACATCTTAAAATCAAAATCAGCATGTCTGTTATCTGCAGTGGAGTCAGTGCAAAGTAGGGTGATTGCCAACTTGGCACAGTGAGACTGATTGATTTAATGAATCAATTTATTTAGTTTATTTAGTTTTATGAGTGTGAGATGTTAGAGATGGTAATGGAGAAGTTATATTTATAGGTAGCTTATTTACACACGAGTGGATAGTAGGTCTAAAGTCTTGCCTGGAGTGTTGGCCAGAGTCATACAAAGATGTTAGCTGAAATTGAAACTTCATCTGTAGGAACAGGTATGCCATTTTCAATTGCTTGATTGTTAAGAGAAACTCCTATAGTAAAAAGAAGAGGAAAGAAAACTGTTTCCCAGAACTCTGTTTTTCAAGAGTGATGTGGCCCAGCTGTTGGGCTGTATGGTGTGGCAGAGAGAGAAGAATGGGGATGAAATCTAAATGGCATCTGTGACTCAGGTAGTGACAGTGCCTGCAATCCTAGAACTCAGGAGGCTGAAGCAAGAGGATTGCCAGGAGTTTAAGGCCAACCGGAACTACAAAAAGGCCCTGTCTAAAAAAATTTTTCCTTTTCTTTTCTCTTTTTTTTTTTTCTTTTAATTGAAGATAATGGGGCTGGGAAGATAGCTCTGTGGCACAAGTGCCTGCCTGGCAAGTGCAAGGTCATGAGTTTGAACCCCAGTCCCACAAAAAAAAAAGAAAAATAAGTTGACGATAACTCTCAAATTTTAAGCATGAAAAAATAGTTGATAAGAGAAAAATACTTTCTCCCAGTTTTGTGTGGTATCTTTGAACAACATTTAAAACTTGTTATTCAAGATTGGGGATATAATTCTGTGGTAGAGTATTTGCAACCTGGGTTTGGTCCCCATGACCACTAAACAAACACATACCTTTATTCTCTTCATTGACGTATTTAGAATATTATCCAACAGACTTTCAGAGCACCATGTGGTATTAGAAATAGCCTAGGAAATGATTAAAGATATAATAGAAATAAATCAGGTTAACAGAATAATAGAAATAATAAATTGAAATTTAATAGAAATAGAAATTAACATGACTTAGACATAAATATAATTTGCTTTGAGGACTTTTTTTGTTCTTTTTGGGTGTGTGTGGGACCAGGGTTCCAACTCATGACCTTGTACTTGTCAGGCAGGCACTTGTGCCAAGGAGCTATCTCCCCAGCCCCAAACTTGAGTTTTCTACTGAGGACATAATAGTTTACAATGAGAAAATTTATTTTTTACCAGATATTGCTAGATTATTTTTATTATTGCAGGTTAAATAACTAATACCATTTTAATACATAACAAAAGGAATCAAAGGGATAAATATAAATGCAAATATAAAAGAAATAGTTTCCTCAGAAGCTAGTCATGAACAAAATTCCCTGCTTATAAGACTTTAACGAAGACAAAGACAGATAATACATGTTAAATAATTTGTGCCATTAAAATAAATAGTTTATGTAGTAGAAAGTGTTAGAAGGAGAAAGGGGTACTGTTTTAGGGAAATCAGGAAAGACCTTACTAATAGCTGACTTGAATAAAATGAGATACTGAGCCATGATGGTTTTTATGAAAAGGGTGATGGGCAAAAAAGCAAAAACCAAAACCCTGTGTTGGAAGCCCACTTGGGCAGTGGCCCTGGAGCAGAGGGGAAAGTGATATGTGGGCATCATCCTGGGGATTGTAGTGAGGGTATAGTGTAAGGCCTTGGAATCTGGACAGGAGTTGGGATTTTATCCTCAATATGATAAGCTAGGGGCTGGGGAGATAGCTCCGAGGCACAAGTGCCTGCTGGGCAAGTGCAAGGTCGTGAGTTCGAACCCTGGTCCCACAAAAAAAAAAAAAAAAAAATAAGGCAATTCAACTTATAGCTAGTATTGGTAAGTAGTATTGGTAAGCTAGTATTGGTAAGTAGTAAGTATTGGTAAGCTAGTATTGGTAAGCTAGTATTGATAAGCTAGTATTGGAAGATTCTGAGCAAGAGAATTCGTTACCTGATATCTTTTTTCATTTTAGTTGGATCTGTAAGTTTCAGGTGTTAGGTTTAGCTGTGCCTCTCCACTTTCTTTTATTTATTTTATTTTTTATTTTTGTTTTGATTTGGTTTTTTGCAGAACTGGGGTTCAAAACTCACGACCTTGCACTTGCCAGGCAGGCACTTGTGCCACGGAGCTATCTATCCCCCTGTCTCATCTTGTAATTAGTTTGGTGTTTACCTCCACTTCTCTAACATAGTTGTATTTCTGTTTTTTTTATGTTTATGCTTTATACAAGGTTTCCCACAGTATCCCCACAGTATGTACTATTATTTATGCTGTTATTTAAATCATAATTTTGTCTGTTTTCATTGCTCCTCCTGTCACATTCATCTATTTCATTTTTTATCTTCCTGATAAAATTGTGTTGCTGTTTTAATTGGGTTAGCATAAATATTAAAATAATTTGAGTGGTATTTATAAGCTGCACCTGATGTCAGGAGGCTGAGGCACGAGGAGTGTTCAGTGTGCATATTCCTTTCGTTGGGAAGCTTTTTTACCTTTTCTGTAGAAACAGTCTGGAAATGTTTTTAGTGTTTTGCTTATACAAAAGTGGTACTTTACTTTCACATATTTGTTGCTTAGCTGTATAATCCTGGGGTATTAGTTTTCTTTTGTATTTAGTACAGGGTCTTGCTGGCTAGATGTGTACTTGTGATCCTCCTGTTTTCAGCCTCCCAAGGGCTGAAAAAGCAAGTGCCACCATGCCCAGTCTCAATTGCCTATCTCAGCATGCCGAAGAGGTGGGTCTGGTGCAGAGTGGTGCAGATCGAACCCCAGTCTCTGCGTCTGCTTAAGCAGATACTTTAATCTGTTGAGCTATCTGGCTGGCCCAGGATTCTTAATTTAGGATTCAATTTTATTGTGTCTACTTAGTCACGTAGTATGTACTACAGATGTTGTTGCTGTCATTCCCCTTCTTATTTTCTTTTTCTTTGTTGGTTTGTGCTTTTCTTCCCTGAACATACCTATATTTTTACGTTTTTCTACAGTTTTTTCAAGGGAAGAGAAGGAGAATATTAATTCATTTAGTAATCTTTAACTGGAAGTGGTATTGGGCTGGGGAGATAGCTCAGTGTTATAAGCGCCTGCCTGGCATGCTCGAGGTAATGAGTTTGATGCCTGGTATGAAAAATAAAGAATAAAAATTTAAAAAGAAAATGGTGGCATACTTCTGTTGTTGTTCTTTGTGGGGAGGGTGCCAGGAATTGAACTCGTGTCCTCATGCTTGCCAAGCAGGTCCTGCTAAATCCCTGATCCTATTCTGGTGTTGGTTTTTGATATTTTTGTTAACTCTATCATCTGTTTTGAAACCATTGGTTTGGCTGGTGAGTATAGCTTTAAAGTTGGGTTGGAGACTGTTAAGATGATCCTGATGACAGATGTTGGAGGCTTGGACCCAAGAGTTCCAAGTGCCATAAGTTGAATTGCCTTTGGAGGCTTTTCCTAGCCTTCTTTTGTCTCCCCTCCCCTCCCCTCTTTCTCTTTCTAATGTGTTTGGTACAGTCTCACTACCCAGTTTAGCAGTTTAGACTAGTGATCCTTGTTTTCACCTCCCTAGCACTGGAATTGCAGATATGCACCTCCATGCCCAGTCTCAGTTGTAGGGGCCAGGGCCAACACAGCATGTGGTACCAAGGATTGAACCCCAGTCTTTATGCTTGCCTATGCAGGCATTTAGTCCTCTGAGCTATCTCGCCAGCCCCTTGTTTTTTTTTTTGATAGGAGCTGAACTGTGATCACAGGATTTTTTGTGTTCTTGAGAAGACCTCCAGTTTCTAGCCTTTGGTCGCTGTCTGCCCTTAAATCAGTATCGGTATTCTTGTTCATGAGGTCTTTTTTCCAGTTTATGGCTGTCAGTATAAGAACCTGAGGACTTCTTGATTCCTTCAGGGTCTATGGGCATTAATATAATTGGTGTGCCTGCCCCAGCTCCTAAAGATACTGTTTACCTTTTTATTGTTTTATTTCTTTCTGTAGCTGTTACTGCTGTGACAAACAAAAACATGGAAATGACACCCAGGATTTGGGTTTGTTTGTTTGTTTGTTTTTATGAAGGGTCTACTGAATGTTCAGGGTCTTACAACTAGATCAGACTTGTACTGATCCACCTGTTTACAGCCACTCTCAAGAGCTGGGATTACAGGTGTGTACCACCACATCCAGTCTCAATTGCCATCTCAGCCATGATTTCGAGGCGGATTTGTTTTATGTTGACTGGATCATTCCCATAATATCAGGCCCTGATCTCTAGTGGTGTAGGCTTTTATATGTTGTATAAACAGGAGGCTCAAAGGTGAGACAAGCCGGGCGTGGTGGCTCATGCCTGTAATCCCAGCACTCGGGAGGCTGAGGCAGGAGGATTGGTGTGAGTTCAAGACCAGCCTGGGCTACAGAAGTGAGCTCAAGGCCAGCCTCAACTGCATAGCGAGACCCTGTCTCAAAAAGACAAAAAAAAAAAAGGTGAGCCAATACCCTGAAAGTTCCTATAATTAGCTAACGGGGTGAGATCATTGGTTACAAGTCTAGATTAAGATCATCAGTAATAATGCTAGATTAATGATAATCAAGCTTGTTATAATCAGATATCTTCCATATTTAATTATGGTCTCATGGCTATTTTAAAAAGAACAATTTGTCTTACAGTTTTCTCTTTCATCATCCCATATGTGATCCATATGTTGCTCTTTTTATTTTTATTATTATTATCATTTTTTGCGGGACCTGGGTTTGAACTCATGACCTTGCACTTTCTAGGCAGGCACTTGTGCCACAGAGCTATCGCCCCAGCCCCTTGTTTTATTTTTTCAGATAGGGTGTTACTGTATAGTGCAGGCTGGCCTTGATATTATGTATCCCAGGCTGCCTCAAACTCATGGTCATCCCCTTGCCTCAGCTTTCCTAGTGCTGGGATTACAATCATGTGCCATCAAGCCCAACTTGTTATACACCATCTTGACCCTTAATATATTTGTCTGCCTCTGTTAGAATAAACAATATGAAGACTTTTTTTTTTTTTTTTTTTTGCCTATTATGGGTCTCCCATGCTTTGTACAGTATGCTCTGGGACTGTATTCACACTTTTCTGGGAAGAGAAGGCATCAGATAGGAAGCCATTCCTGTGAGAAGAGCTGATTTTGGCACTTATGAACCACAGTTTATCTTCCCTGTAAGTTGTAAGCCTTCAGTACACTCTAGAGTTCCAAACAGTTATGTCAGATTCTGCAGTGCAAGTAGTCTAAATGGAGAGGCAAGTATTCCTTGCTTCCTATCCTGTGATCTTTCCAGAATTGTCTAATTTTTGCATTTTTATTTTATATTCCTTAGTATTTGGCCATGCTTGCAGTGTGATAATGCTTAATAAAAATAAGTTGGATGAATGAAGGAAAACACTACTGTGTATATTGGTTGTGTTCTAGATACAGTTTAAAGATAGAATTGAATTTGTTAGTAGGTTATTGTGGGGTTTTTTTATTATTGTTGTTTTTGCAGTACCCAGGATTGAGCTCAGGACCCTGGCCCTATGTTAGTGGATTATTGTGAGGTGAGTGACTGAAAGAGATTAGTGTAGTACAGGTTCTTCTCTTTTGACCTAAATAACAGAGGTGCCGTTTTTTCAAATATGAAAACTGAGAGCAACAAATTAGAGTATAAGGTGAATTGTGATTGTATAGGGTAACAAGTTTAAAAGGTAACAAGATAGAATAGTCATTCTCAGGTTTTTCTACTTGATGTTGACATTGTACAAGTTTGGGTGGTTACTTATTGTATTTACTTATATTATTTTCTTAGGTCATGCGCATTGTGGATAATGTCCGTCCTGACCGGCAGACAGTTATGTTTTCAGCTACTTTCCCTAGAGCTATGGAGGCATTGGCTCGCAGAATCCTGAGTAAACCCATTGAAGTACAGGTTGGAGGCAGGAGTGTGGTTTGTTCAGATGTGGAGCAGCAGGTGGTGGGTACTCTTTATGAAATCCCTAGTTCCCTTTATAGTTTATGCAATATGTGTGACCCTCTGGGCATCAAGGTGGGAGGTAGGACTGCACATAGTGGCTTCTGTCTGGAATCTCAGCATTTGGAAGGCTAAGGCAGAAGGATCACTGTGAGAACCTGAAAGAAAAAGAAAAAAAAAAAAACAGCGAGTTGGGTAAATAATTTCTAAAATTAAGTATTATGTATTAAATTGTCATCAACTGTAGCCATCAGTATTTCAACTGGTAACACTTAATTGTGCTATTACCTAGAACTGGAACTGGCTGCATTTTGAAAAATTAATTAAATAGTTTTGAAGTTTTGTGCGAAGGTCTCACTATGTAATCCAGGCTATCTTGATTGAACTCATTAGGTAGCCTGTACCAGCTTCAAACTTGTGATGATGATCCTCCTGCTTCAACCTACCAAGTGCTAGGAATACAGGCATGTGCCACCATGCCTTGGTGAAACTCCTTGCTTTTAATGTTTTTATTTTTTCCTGCCAGAAGTATAGAACTGGTAAGCAGGTATTAAGATGCCTATCTTAATCTTTGGTTACTAGTATATGTACTAAAGGAACAGAGAGAACTGATGATCATTTATCCACATTTGCAAATCTGTTACTTTCTGAAAGTTCAGCTTTTTAAAAACTCACTGCCTTTCCAATTAAAATCAACACTTAAGATATATGAAGATAGTTATTTTTTATTCATTCAACACAAAATATTACAAGCGTTTATTTAATAAGCAAGGATGTGTTTGCATCTTTATTGCCCTTAACTTAGTACAACTTGATATTTTCAGATTGTGATTGAAGAAGAAAAAAAATTCTTAAAGTTACTTGAGCTTCTAGGTCATTATCAAGAATCAGGCTCTGTCATTATATTTGTGGATAAACAGGAGCATGCTGATGGTCTGCTGAAGGATTTAATGAGAGCATCTTATCCTTGCATGTCTCTTCATGGAGGTAATGTTCTGTTTACCTGTGAAATGGCTTTTAAGTGCATAATGGGGCCAAATACTACACTGTGTTCTGAATGATAATACTTGGCTTTGAAAAAAAAATTGATTTGTTCTTGTAAGTTAGAATTAAATTTCATATTATTTATTTCAATTTTTACTCAGAACAGATATTTGGGATATTTGTTCCCCATCTGATAGCAATATTATTATTCCACCTTAAAGATAAATCCGACAGGGATACATTGGTTTAACCAAATTCATCACGTAAGCAGATTCAGAAAAACTGAACTTAAAACTTTCCGACTCCTGTATTAATTTTCCATAAAACATGCTTCCTAGAGGTTTCTGTGATTCGTGATAGTGCTTTCACTGAAGTTTTAAGGGAATACTTCAATTTTTATGTGACACTGTCATTGTTGACATATATTTAAGACTTAACACATATGTAACAGAGCCGGGTGTGGTAGCACATGCCAAGTGAGCCTGAGGCAGGAGAATCAGTGTGAGTTCAAGACCAGCCTGGACTACAAAAAAAGTGAGTTCAAGGTCAGCCTGAACTGCATAGTGAGACCCTGTCTCAAAAAGACAGGGGGGGGAAAAAAAATATATATATATATATATGCAGACAGTTTGATCTGCCCTCATAAGCTGGATGCTGTTTATGACTAGTTTTCTTTGGTTTGTGGTTTTGTTTGAGACAGTGTCTGACTCTCTAGTTCAGGCTAGCCTTGCAGTCACTATGTATTCCAGGCAGGCCTCGAAGTCATGGTGATCCTCCTGCCTCAGTCTCCTGAATGCTGTGATTATAGTTGTGTACCACTATGTCTGGCTCGCTTATGACTTGGTAATGAACTGCTTCTTAGGTTAGTGGCAATAGTCACTTAGTATTCCACAGTTTGGGCAGAGTTGTATATATCTAATCTGTTTTATGCTGTGTTTACTGAGCTGGCTGGGTTAGGGCTGGACATCCACTTCTAGTTTACTTCACTTATGTGGCTGACAAGGCTCTTAGTGAAGTTCCATTATCCTGTCAACTAGAGGCCTTTTGGCCTTTAGAGACCAGAACCAGAAGTTAGTAGCTCAGTAGGATACTAACTGGGAATTGATAGAGCTTTCACTTCAGCTATATGTAGCTCCAGATAGTCATCAAACTGGTGAGAATATACAGATGCTGCCTTTTTTTTTTTTTTGCTTCCCTCTGATGCTAGAGAGTGAAGCCAGCCCTGTGCATACTAGGGTATGAACCAATGTCCCAGATAATCTCTGTGTCATGGTCAAAGGTTTTTTTTTTTTTTTTTTTTCTTCCTGAGACAGAGTCTTACTATGTTGTCCAGACTGGCCTTGAACTTAAGGTGATCCTTCCTGCCTCAGCCTCATAATTGCCAGGGGTATAAGCATTCACCACCACCACACCCAGCTTATTTTATTTATTTATGTTTTTCTTGTTTCATAATCTTTATTTGCTTATCCACTCATTTTTATGGCTGGCTCAGCCCGCGCCCTGACGGCAGGGCTGGCACAGCATGTGGTGCCGGGGATCTGGTGCCAGGGACCGAACCGCGGTCCCTGAAGCTACCCAAACTTTCCCAAGCAGGCGCTTTAGACCACTGAGCCATCCCACTGGGCCCATTTTTTTTTTTTTTAATTTTAGTTATTTATTTATTTATTTTTCTTGTTTCACAACCTTTGTTTGTTTATTCACTCATTTTTATGGCCGGCTCAGCCCACCCTGAGGGCAGGGCTGGCACAGCATGTGGTGCCGGGGATCGAACCGCGGTCCCTGAAGCCGCCCAAGCTTTCCCAAGCAGACGCTTTAGACCACTGAGCCATCCCGCCGGGCCCCACACCCAGCTTAGAGTATCATTTTATATGCAGTCATATGTGTGGGATAGATTATACTGTTTTCATCTTTGGAAAATACAGTGTATCACACTAGGTTGTATGGGATTAAATTAGAAGGGCTTGGGGCTAGGGATATGGCTCAGTGGCATAGCACCTGTCTGGCAAGTGCTGGGTCCTTAGTTCAAAGTTCAATTCCAGTATCAAAAGAAAAAAGAAACTAAAGGGATCTTAATTTTTTTTTTTTTTTTTTTAATGTTTGAATTCTTGATGGAGACTTAGGTTGGCTCTACCTTTTGGCTATTGTGTGTGACATCACTGTGAACATGATGTACAAGTATCTTGTGTTAACTGTCTCCAGGTTCTTTGTGTAAACCTAGGAGTAAAATTGCTTAGCCATATAAGTCTGTTTAAATTTTTAAGAAACCATTTGATTGATGTAGCATTTTTTATTCCTACCAGTAGTGGACTACTAGTGTTCTATTTTTTCGTTACTCTGAAAACACTCATTTTTAAACTTTTTTTAATAATAGTCACTGTATTAGCTTACTTGTACAGTAAATACTCAGTGCCCACTGTTTATATGAGAAGCTTAACTTACAGTTTCAGTTCATGATCAGCTGCTCTGAGGCAGTGACATCAAGGTGGAAGGCATGATGGAGCAGAACAGCTTAGTGCCTGGTATCAAGGAGACCAGGCAAAGAATGACAAAGAGCACAGCGAAGGGCATCTGCACACTGCTCTGTGACTCACTCAGACATACCCAGGAGTGGACATCATGAACCTCCTAGGCTGAGGCAAGAAGGATCACCTTAAGTTCAAGGCCAGTCTGGACAACATAGTAAGACTCTGTCGGTCTGTTTCTCTACAAAGCTTGGACTCATGGTGATCTTCCCATGTCAGCTTCCTCTGAAATGGAATTACAAGTGTGTACTACCCTGCCCAGTTTCAGTGACTGGCTTGGTGAGGGCTGGCACCGCATTTGGTACTGGGGATCAAACCTGGGTCCCTGAGCTTACCAGGCAGGTTCTTAGACTGCAAAACTATCTCAGCCCTAAAGATAATTTTGTCAGTGGAAAAAAAAAAAAAAAAAAGATGAATGATAAGATTTTTCAGTGATGATTTATTTTTTGTTTCTTATTAGCTTTTTTAAAAATGCATTTAGGGATGCTGCCATCTTATTAGCTTTTTTAAAAATGCTGGGGAGATAGCTCCGAGGCACAAGTGCCTGCTGGGCAAGTGCAAGGTTGTGAGTTCGAACTCTGGTCCCACCAAAAAAAAAAAAAAAAAATAGAATAAAAAATAAAAATAAAAAAATAAAAATGCATTTAGTACAGGAGATACAAGGTCTATAAGATCTCACTCTGTAGATGGGACTCATAGTGATCCTCCTGTTATTAGCCTCCCAAAGTGCTGGGATTAGAGGTACATGCCACCACACCTAGTCTCAGCATGCCCTGGTGGGCAGGCACTGCAGGCCCAGGTTTGTTTGGTGTTTGTTTTTGTTTTTGTTTTTTTTTGTCTTTTTGAGACAAGGTCTCACTGTGCAGTTCAGGCTTGCCTTGAGTTCACTTGTGTAGCCCAGGCTGATCTGTACTTGCACTGATCCTCCTGCCTCAGCCTCCCAAGTGCTGGGATTACAGATGTGCGGCACCATGCCCAGCAGGTATTTATTTTTGAGACATGGTTTTGCTATAGAATTCAGGCTCATCTTGAACTCACTGTGTAGCCTAGACTGGCCTTAAACTTGCACTGATCCTCCCAGTGTTGGGTATCACACCCAGCTCAGTGATAGTATAATTAAAGATTTTGCTCATAAACCATAATTTCATGGTCTTTTTACTCTGACAAAAAGAAAATGTCAGGCTGCAAAATAGTTTAGCAGATTAAAGCGCCGACCAGCAGGCCCAGGGGCTAGAGTTCAATCTCTGTGCCTGCCATGATGGCTCCACTCCCGGGGGCATGCTGAGATGGCAGTTGAAACTGGGCATGGTGGTGCTCACCTATAATCCCACAACTCATGAGAGGCTGTAAACAGATGGATCACTACCAGTCATCTAGTAATGAGACCCTAAACACCCTGTCCCTGTAGACCCTTCCCTTAAAAAAAAAGGAAAATCATGTTCAGGTAATCATGTTCTGACTGTGGTACTGAAAAAACTTTCTCAGGCTGAGGGGACTAGCAGTGAACAGAACATATCACCCACTCACTCTCCTGTCTCCTACCTTTCTGTTCCTTTCCCAGTGAACCTGAGCTATAATAGGCAGCTCTGTAGAAAGAACTTTTATCCTCAAAGGACTTAATATGGAAAGAAAAAGAACCTATAGAATGGGAGAAAATATCTATAAATCATATACTAGATTATTGAACAAAAGCCAATTAAAAAGTGATAAAGGCTTGAAATACACATTTCAATATATATTAACTGCCATAGGACATAAACATGCATAACATCATTGGAAATGCAAGTGAAAATCATAAGATCCCATATCATGCCCACTAGTATGGCTGTGACTGCTAACCCTGCTATGTGAGATGCTGACAGGAGAGGATCACCATGAGCCTGAACTTTGTAGAGAAACCCTGTACCAAATTTTTAAAAGAAAAATAAAATTAACAATTTAAATACATTTTTGTAAATAATATGGTAAATAACATTTGAATTAGAGCAAAGGTTTCTTTTTTTTTTTCTTTTTTTAACTTTTTATTTTATTTTTCTTGTTTCAGAACCTTTGTTTATTCACTCATTTTTGTGGCCGGCTCAGCCCACCCCGAGGGCAGGGCTGGCACAGCGTGTGGTGCCGGGGATCGAACCGCAGTCCCTGAAGCCGCCCAAACTTTCCCAAGCAGGGGCTTTAGACCACTGAGCCATCCCACCGGGCCCCCTAGAGCAAAGGTTTCTACTTGCTGGTAGTTAATGATATATATTTAAGATCAAAGACTTTTTTTAGAGTAGGATGTTTCTTTGAGACCTTTGGCATACACTATTAATACTAGAGTTTTGGTTAGTGCAAGCAACAGGAAACAAACTCAGCTACCTTAACATGTTCTCACTGGCTTGAACCACAGTGATACATGCATGACTGTCTCATTGAGTGGTGTGTACCACCCGCTGTAGTTATTTCTGTTGGATGTTGGGCAGCATTTTGTTTGCTTTAGACACCTTGCAGAATATACCATAATGAGGATGCAGAGCCATTCCATTACCCGCCAAAACTCTAGCCCCTCTTCATCCGTACAGCTGGCAACCACTGACTTTGCTTTGTTTTTGTGGCAGTGATGACTGAACTTAGGTTTTAGAAACTACCCTGAGCTATAAGCCAACCCTTGATGTATTCTTATACGAACTGTTATAAATAACATCAAGCATTATAGAATCATAGCTTTTTGTGCTCGGCATAATAAGTTTGAGATTTATATAGGTTGTTGCCTAGTTCATTTGTTTTATTGCTGAGTAGTGTTGTGTAAATGTTTTACTGTGTATCTGATTAAGGATTTTTTTCTTTTTGTCTTTCTGAGCAGGGTCTCACTATGCAGTTCAGCATGACCCTGAGCTCACTTTTGGAGCCTAAGCTGGTCTCAACTCTCACTGATCCTCCTGCCTCAGTCTCCCAAGTGTTGGGATTATAGGCATGTGCCACCATGCCTGGCCTTGTTTAAGGATATTTTGATTGTTTCTAAATTTTTACAATTATATATATATATATATATATATATATATATATATATATATATAT
>PVJA010010870.1:0-56271 GCA_004027025.1 Myocastor coypus
GATGTCACGTTTTCCAAGCACAGGCACTGGGGAGTAAATACAACGAATGAACTGTTGCACGACATGGGTGGAAGCCACCCTAAGCTCACACAAGCAGGGCTCCGTGCTGCTGAGGACACTACCAAGAGACACTGCCATCACACCGACATTACACCATCAGTCAGGACCCACGAAGGGCTGGCGGTATAGCTCAGCAGATTAAGCACTTGCTTAGGGAAGTGCAGGGGCCCGGGTTCATTCTGTTCCTGGCCCCGCCTGCCACACCGGGCCTGCTCTCAATCGCCCTGAGCCGGCGATGGAGACCATGCACCTGTAATCCTAGCACTCAGGAGGTACAAGCAGGAGGATTGCTATGAGTTAGTAGTGAGACCCTATACAAAGAAAGAAAAAGAAATTCTGAGTGGAAGGTAGTTTCAGAGCCAGGAGTGAGGTTCCCTGGAATTACTGTGGTAGTACAGACCTGAGGGGCTACAGGGTCGGGAAGTCACGGACATGGAAGCCCCTCTTCTGCAGGGTGAGCCCCTCTTCCTGTTTCATTTCTCCTCAGAGCTGCCCCGGTGATGGTTTACAGGCAGATCCTGTCCACATGGCCAGAGAAACTACCAGAGCTGAACAGAGTTATATGCAAACTAACTACAAAGTGGAAATAACTGAACCAAAGTCATTTACATGGGGGTCATTTTTAGAGGAAGAAAGAAAATTTCACATGGTAAAATGAGACTGGGTGGCAGTCATCCTGCAGAGAGGAGGGTCCTGATTGCACCCTTGTAAAGCACAGCAGGAGTGCTGGTCCCTGGCCCTCAGCATGCAACCTACAACCTGGACTATGTGGAATCTGAGAGGCCAGGCCTACCACTGGAGCTCAACAGACCTGCCATCACTAGGTCTTCATTTTTTGTGTCCTGCTAGTTAAAAAAACTGGTAACTTCATTTCTGCTCTTTAACATATTTTAGATACGTTGGTTAAATTAAAACATGACACTATGGCTAACATTCAGTGGTCTAAGAACAAACAGCTTTCTTATTAGGTGGATTTTACAAGTTCCTGCCTACACACAAAGCTAAAAATTGTTCCTCTCTATGAGAGCTAGTTATATTAGCTTTTGGTGGTTACTAATACTGTTCAGTTAATCTCTAAAGTATGAACTTCAGCACACGAACTAGAATTGTGGAGAAATGCCATCTATGGTAAGGCAAAATTTAGTGTAAGATACCAGATTTTTGACGGAATCTATTGTCCAGAAGAGCAGAAAGTTCTGAATCCTTTGTGGACATGGGGTATAAGGCAGAGGCTTCGAGATTTAGAATCAGGAGGTTTTAACTTGCTACTCATAAGACCTCTGACATGGCTTACTTTCTCCAAGCCCCAAGACCTTCTCTTGCTGGCGGGAAGTACTGCACCAGGTCATTTCAACTTTCATTCAGCTGAAAAATTCTGTTTCTGGGTGAAATCCTCTATCACTACATGCTGACAGAACCGTGTTAACAGAAAGCCATGTAACTATTAAGAAGTCATTCCTGATGGCAGAGAAAAGAGGTTGGCCAGTAACTTCTTAGTGTCTGATACCTCAGAGGAATTGTGAGGTCTCAAATCAGCCCCATGCATACTAAATAGGTCACTGGGACTAGAGAAAAAGGACAGTAATGGTGAGCCCTCCCCTGGACGGATAATCTATGGTCTGACAATCTACTTAGCTCCTGACTTCAAACTCTCCTTAGTCTCACTTTTGTCCCCTTCTTCTAGGTTTCCTCTACGCATGACCCCAGCCCTGAGGTCAACCTTCATCTATTTATAGCTTATACCTCTTCCCATTGTCAAAAAGGACTTGCAGATACTTAATGGGAAAGGCCATTTAAAACAATTGATCAAAGACCTCACACAGGTTTGTTATGATTTCAGCTTCTTAGTAGATAAGGTCAAAAAAGATAATGGGCCACTGCTTGGGGAAAAAAAAAAAAAGCCTACTAATAATGGTCACCAGAGAGGCAAGGTATGTTAAATTTCAGTCAGCGGCCCGCCTCGCAGGCCAAAGTTGCAGGTCGTCATCTTATTCTGTGCCAAAGCACTATACCAAGTATGGTCGATGATTTATCAGACAACAACCCGATAGGGTAGGTGTATTTTACAATCAAGAAGATGAGAACTCAAGGAGAATAACAGACCCAGAGTCCCTGCTGTTTCTATAAGGAAGAGCTAGGTTTCCACCATAGGTAGTCTGACCCCA
Organism: Myocastor coypus; assembly: GCA_004027025.1. NCBI lineage: Eukaryota > Metazoa > Chordata > Mammalia > Rodentia > Myocastoridae > Myocastor > Myocastor coypus. The sequence goes on from PVJA010010870.1 coordinate 2,226, forward strand.
GGGCTAGAAGTTTTATTGCTGTGGTCAACTGCCTCCAAGCATTCCTGAAGGAATCCTCACAGAGGGATGCTGACTTTAAGAACAATTTCGCTGATGGCAGAACACATTTAATTTGTGGCTTTGAGGCCTTTAAGATTCTCTCAAACTCTGACTGGGACTTTAGATAAAGGACAGGTAAACACTTAGAGGCTTATGAGTTTTCTGACTTTACTGGCCATAAGCAATCTTCAAAGAAACTTAAAAAAAATGTCAAACAGCCCTCAGGTGCACTCCAGAAATTAGCTTCATTTTTAAATTTTGAAATGAATTCATGCAGATCACCATGAACTTGAAGAACATTAATTTGGAACGAATCAAATCCCTAACTGCAAGCAGATGAAGCCAGAAGGAGGACCAGGGCCATCCCGTTTATGTGGCTGATAAGCGCATGGGGAGGGAGAGGTGACCCACTATGCTACCTGTCCAGCTCTTGCTAAAAGGCAGTGCTTGGGCTGACTCAGCCTCCTTTTAGCCACCAGTTTTTCCCCTTGAAGTGGGAGAGGTTTCTAATGTAACCAGACTGGCTCAAGTACCTCTTCCACGAGGCCCTTTTCCTGATGCAGCATTATGAATTGGCAGGATAACAAGGGTGTACCTTGGCCTGAGGTTTGTATCCCGGGCAAAGGTGAATGAATCAGTCCACCCAAGCAGCTTTCTCGAGGCCCGGAGGCCCCTGCAAGTCTGTGCAAAGCCAACATGCTCAGACGAGCACACCTTGCAGCCCCAGAGCGTTACCTACCGCAGCACCCAAGCTTGCTGACTATGCTGAACTAACATGCTACATTAGAGCAGGGGCTTATGTTTCTGAACAATGCACAAGTAGCTCAGATAGAAGTAAATTAGTATCTTCCAACTCTCTGTTTCCCTTTAATCACCTGCCCAAAGTCTAAAGAGACAATTGCAACTCTTTTTTGTAGTAGGATGAGGAATAAAAAAAATAGTCCAACATAGAGCAAATGCATGTTGGCTTCTCGAAGGTGGCTACTGCCTCTTCATCTACTTCGAAGAAATTAAGTGCCACGACTTTAAGTCAGTCTTTGCCATTTAATGGTGTTGCAGAAATGTAGACTGTAAATGTATCATCCTTAAAGGACACAGTCTCTGAACTGTACAATCTCTTTTAATAGCTCAGAAAGATTGTGGGTAGAGAACAAGTGGATTCTAAAATTTATATAGTTATGCAAAGAGCCAGAATTTAAAAAAAAGGGGGGGGGACAAGCTGAAGACTTTAAAGGACTTGACTTCAAATTTATTATGAAGCCATATGTAATAAAACAGTGTAGACTTGCATAAAGATAGACTTGCTGCTTTAGTGGAATAGAAGAGAATGCCCAGAAGTAAATCATACTTCTTTTTTTGACTGACAATTGAACTCAGGACTGTGTGCTTGCTAGGCAGGCACTTGTGCCACTGAGGTAAATCCCAGCCCAGTAAGCCATACATCTATGATTAGCTGATTTTCAATAAAGTGCCAAGTCCATTTGGTGAAAGTATAATCTTTCTAATAAATGATACTGGCAGAATGGGAAATCTGTATCCAATTAAATACCTCCTTACCTCGCCCCATGCACAAACATTTATTCAAAATGGATCATAGATATAAATATAAAACTATAAGCTTACAAAAGTTGTAAACAATATAGGGAATAATCTATGACTTTGCTTTAGACAAACATTTCTTAGAAATTGTCCCCAAAGCATAATCCACAAAAGTTGATAAACTCAGTATCATCAAGATTAAATTGTTTCTCTTAAAAAGACACTAAGAAAATGGAAAGATATATATCAGACTGGGAAATAATTTTGGAAATTGCATATCCAAGAGTGGACTTGTATTCAGACTTCTTATAATACAGTAATACGAAGTAAATCAATCGAATTAAAAAAAATAGGCAAAAGACTTAGGCTTGGGATACAGCTTAGTGGTACAGCATTGACCTAACACATGAGGTCTTGGGTTTAGTCCCTCCCAAGCACTAACAAGCAAAACAAAAAGATACTTCATCAAAAAGGTTCAGGGATGCTATTAAACACAGGAAAATGCCTTGAACATCATTAGTTATTAGGAAAATAAAATCAAGACCACAATGGAATATCAGTTACAACAATGACTGACCATACCAAGTGTAGAAGCCTCAGAAACTTCTACTGGAAATGTAAAGCACCATGGCTACTTTGGAAACCTCTTTTGAGTTTTTTCAGAAAGTTGAATGTAAATACATCATGCAACAGTGTACTTTTGTTCCTAGGTAATAAACTAAGTAATTACATATGTCTACACAATGGCTTCGAGGTGTAAATTTACAACAGTGTTACTCCAAACAGCCCAAACTAGAAGCAATTCGATTGACTCTCAATGGTTGAAAAGATAAATAAAATGTAAGAACAACTTACAATGGGATACTCCTAAGCAATAAAAAGAAACAATCTTACTCCTAACGCAATGGGATAGATGAGCCTCAACAACGGAAGTGAAAGAAGCCAGACACAAAGCTACATATTGTATGATTTCACTCATGCAATTTCTAGAAAAGGGAAAACTGAAGGGAGATAAAGTGGTCCAGGATTGCCGAGGATGGGAGTAGGAGTGACAAATCAGCCATCAGCCCAGAGGAACACGCAGGCCCGCACACTGCATGTGGAATGGTTACACAATTGTGTACACGTAGCATCACACAAGGCATGTACAGCAAGTACAGTTTAAGGAGTGCAAACTGTTCTTCAGTAAAGAGGAATGATAAAAAAAGGTAAACCCAAACAAATCAGGGAGAGAAGATGTCAGTATCTGATCTGAAAGCCAGACAAACTCTTTAGTCACTGTCTACAGTGACAGGGCATGGTAAGCAGGCATTTGTTCCTTTTTAGAGTTCCAGATTCCTCTGGAAAGCTATTGAAAAATACGGACATAGCTCCACTGAGCTATGTCTCAGCCCTATGTACAGATTTTCAGCATTTTCAAAGTGATTTTAAAAACAGTTTATATATCTAATCATTGCTTCTCTGTCTTCAGAAGAGTTGCTGCTCCTTTTGGGCAAGACTAGAAAGTCGTCTGCAGAGAGATTGATCCAAGCTGTAGGCAATGTTGAAAAAAGAACCTGAACTACTGTCTTAACCTGCACACTGCTAATACAAATCTTCAGCACACTTTATGTTGTGTACTTTAAACCACAACGTTTCTCTTCTGACCCTGTGGAATAGATGGCATCATTGTCTTACAGTGATCAGATGAGGATCGGAGATTGAATGATTTATTGCACCAAGTTCAAGGTCACATGCCACCTATCTAGGAAACATCTCACATTAGTGGATAGGAATCCACCTGTTCTGTACTGAGAACGACAGTCCACGTTCTCTTCTTTGTTTCAGAATTTGTACGCATCTAGGTAAATCAGCCCTGTACAACGTGGAAAGACACTAAAATCCGTGATCAAAGAGAGAATATTTTATTAACATGCATCATGGATATTTTGCCAAGCTTCATGGCTGAGCAAATAACTACACAAAAGGCAAAAGTGGATCTGTGTACTTGAAAAGAATCATTTCTCCCCTGGACTCACACAGGTTTGATTTTGCCCTCTGTTATTAAGGCAGGACTGCCTGCCACACCCCACAGTGAATTACAGAACAGGGAGGTGGGCTTTGGAACCAAGACAAATAGGTTCTAAATTCAGGCCTGCATGTGGTGGAGCCCTGAACACTATCCCTGACTCGCTTCATCTGTAAGGATCTGTATTGCTATGAAAATTAAAATAACCAAGGGGGAGTCAGTAGCAAAGTTCCCACTGGTACGCATCAACTTAGTTCACACTAATACCCATCCAGGCAGGTAAGCTTTCTCTACTTCTTTCCCACTAGATCATAGATTCTTTTAAAGACAAAGGTCACACCCGTATCTTCATGAACCTATGACCTTTCTTACTTTCCACCCAGAAAATTCTGTACATGGCCCTGTGCATCAACATGTCCACAGAAACTTTTATCAGAAAACTACTCAGCTGATGAGCAACTATCCCCTGGACAAGCATGGTGGACAAAAGAGAAGGACAAGACGAAACATTGTGTCCAGCTCAAATTTCAGAATTTCTTGTTTGCAGACACTCTGCTAAGCCACTTATAAATCCTGTCCATCTGACTCTAGGCAACACGGGGAGGCGGGTGCTTATGTCCACTAAGCAGATGAGGAAATCATGTCGGGTTCTTCAGTTAGCACAGGTCAGAGCTGGGATCTGGACCCAGGCCTGTCTCAGTGCCTGGGGCCACGAAGCTCCAACCATGAGCTCCATCCAGGAGCGCTCTCCCTGGCAGCATGGTCAGTGTGGGCAGCCTCACTGAAATCTCCCAGGTGATGCAGGTCTCCTATGACCAACTGTCACTGAGCCACATACCTTTTGAGAATACAAATAAAAGTGTATTGTACAAAATCGAGTCTTCATGTTTCACAGTTCACCAAGGCTAAAGAAAGATAATTTTTTAAGCCTTCAGCTAAAAATTTATTCTATCCTGCTTCCAACTATTGAAAAGAGACCAAGTTAAACAAAGCAAAATAAAACTACAGTACAAATAATACAAACTTTTTAAATCCAACTATCCCAGGTTTTGTCTATTTTTAAATAGATCCTGTTAGGGACATGTTAAGTTCACAGCAAGTTGAGCAGAAACTGGAGCACCCACACATTCCCTGCCCCGGCACGCCCTCCCCTTCTATCCACAGTCCACCCATGGGTGGTAAATTTGTTATAGCTGAGGACCTACACAAGTATCACCAAAGTCCATATGTATTGTTGGGTCTCCATTCTGGGTCTAGACAAACTTAGAGTGATGGATCTACCATGATAATGTCATACACAGTGGTTTCCCTGCCTTCAAAGCCTCCTATGCCTTGCTTACTTGCTTATAGTGCTACTTGTTGGGATAGATGGGATCATAGGATGGGATGCTGAGACCCTGGATCCTTGGGCACACCCCGGGCAGCTCTGGTCTGTCTATGATTTTCTGATTCAATTCATGTCTCCCAGGAACCAAGCATTCTTTCTTGAGACCAGGAACTGACAAAATAGTATGAATATAATCATCTCCCCACTGTCTTCTGGTACATTATTAAGAAATACAACATAGTTTGGTAGGTAAATAAGGACCAGAGGTAGGCATTGAATTTCCCTATGTGTTTACAGAATTTAATGTCCTCAGAAAAGGCTTTTTGTGTAGCCTATTTGACTACAGCTGTTTTTTTTTTTCTTTTCTTCATCAGCAAAAATGTCAACACTGTACATGTATCAGATTGTTCTTCTTTATAAGAAGGAAGTTGTGGGGTTTTAAATTTTTATTTATTTATTTGGCAGGGGCAAATTTTGCTATGCACTCTGGCCTGGTCCTTAAATTTATAGTCCTCCTGCCTCAGCCTTTTGAGTTCTAGGATCATAGGTATGTACCACCATCTCCAAAGAGGAAAGTCTTGAAAAACATTTCCCTTAGGAGAGGAAAAAGGGTGTAACTTTAAGTAAAATTCTTTATTGAAGCAAGCTTCACTCTGAGAATAATACATAGATCATAAATATACAGATTAATAAAATTTTATAAATGTAAATACCTTGAAACTGGTACTCAAATGAAGAAAGCATATCATCCATATCCAGATATATCTTCACACTCTCTTCAAAGAACTATTGCTTGAAGTCACTGTTGACTTCTAACTCATGCGCTAATTTAGATGGTTTGAAACAGAAGCAAATCTACTTGCCTTCTTTCAACAAACACTGTGAGATATTACCAGAGGCTGCCATAGTTGTATATCATTAAGGTTCACCATTACCCAGTGTTTCACCATTACCCAGTGTTTCTTTTTTTTTTTTTTTTTTTGTGGGACCAGGGTTCGAACTCACGACCTTGCACTTGCCCAGCAGGCACTTGTGCCTCGGAGCTATCTCCCCAGCCCCTACCCAGTGTTTCTTTGCACAACTACTCTGTGTTTTATTTGTCTATTCTATTCTTGGTGGACATTCAGGTTACTTACAACTTTTGGCTGCTTAAATAGTACTATTGTGAAAACCACCACATGTAGTTTTTGGTGAATGATATTCCCATTCAGCGAGACATACATGTTGGAGGTAGTACGTGGCATACATGGCAAGGTTAAAAGGTATCTGTATGTTCCACTTCAGTAGCTACTGCCAAGCAGTCGTCCAAAATGGATTTTTGCCTCCTATTACCATTTTAATCCACAGGGAATTTAAGGAATTAAGGAAGAAGAATCACATTAAGAGCACTTTGCCAAATGGAGTGAGTCCCAGTGTGTTTTTCTAACCTCTATAAAGTGAATGCTCTTTTATTAAATGGGCTGTAAGCAAACTCTGTTTAATCCCATCAGGTACCATACTCATTAACCTAGGCCCTCCAGAGTGACAGACAGCAGTTGCCCATCCTCCTTCCAGCCTTGGCCTTCTGCTGCTGGTATCTTTTGAGCTGATGGAGAGGCAGAGATGGAATGCAAATAGCCCCACACTTAATCCCTAATGGACTTGAAATCAGCAAGTGATGGTAGCACTGCCTGGATTGCTTTGCACTGTGCCGTCATGGAGTCTTAAGGCTTCTCCTCCAGACCCAGGTTCACTGGACAACAGAAAAGAACTGGGTTGCAAGTTTGAGGATTTTAGCCACTTCTACAGATCTAATTTTTCCTCTCATTCCCTTATCAACTATTTTTGCTGTTAATAATATCTTCTGCATTTATTCTGTAAGTGCATGCTTAGAAAATATACCCATATTTAATTCATCCAATACTTTGTGAGGTATCCTATTATTATTATGCCTATTTACAAGTTAGGAAGGAAGGTATCCAAAGTTACAGAGCTCATGTTCAACCTGGGGATTTTATCAGGTCATTCTCTACTTCCTCCACATCTTGTTACATATTAAGGTTAAGAGGAACTACAAATGACTCTAGTAGTCTGGGCAGCTTAAGAAGAATAAGCATTCTAGTTTCTTCTTCCATAAGTTGTCACGTGGAAGCACAGAAGGTGACCATCCGTAAATGCCAGTGGCTTTTTTTAAGTCTATGCCTTGAGAAACAGTGACTTAATTGAGGTGGTCAATTTAAATTGTCGATAAGCAAAGAATCCTGGACCCTGGGGTCTTTGGAGAGGGGGTCAGTTTGCTTTCGACTTGTTATAAGTCCATGCTAATGTGGGTGTCCAATGTTAAGAATAGTAAAAGGGCCGGGTATGATGGCTCACGCCTGTAATCCCAGCACTCAGGAGGCTGAGGCAGGAGGATCGGTGCAAGTTCAAGACCAGCCTGGGCTACAAAAGTGAGCTCAAGGCTAGCCTCAACTGCATAGTGAGACCCTGTCTCAAAAAGACAAAAAAAAAAAAAAAAAAAGAAAGAATAGTAAAAGGGTAGAGATATGGGCCATGTGTTAGAGTGGACCCCAAGCTAGATTTATAGAAGAACTAGATAATCTTGTCTGTACTCCCCAGTACTATGTGATTTCTGAAAAGATCTTGTCCTACTGTATATTCAGTACTGCTAATAGGGTCTCAAAGTATTGGTTCTCTCTAATGTATAACAATACTGGGCAGAGAGTGGACATGTTAATTGTTTATAAATGCACTTTGAATTATTTTGTAAGTAGGTTGCAAAATACATGACTGCTGGCCATTTTCTCTCCAAATACTTCAAATCTGAAAGGCAATGTTAGAATCTTTATCAGGATATTGGATTAATCGAGGGGAGACTTAGAATTCAACAGAAGTTACTGTGGACACGGACTATGACGTCGAGATGGCTCCTGATGCTATGCATGTGGTTAAAAAAATACTAGCATAGTTCCAAGAAGGGAAGATGAGAAATGCATCCTGCTCTGACTTCGCATGACCTCTTCCCAGACTCAGATGCTACCCTTACGCTCAAGGTCAAAGGTTTCATATCCTTGTTTTTCTTAACACCAGAAGACAAATATTTGCCTTTAAGTTCAACGTTCTTGAAATCTAAGCCCAATTGGATAATTCTGGTCTCTTGTGCAAGGGCAAACGCTTAAGGTTTCTTCTCACTCACGATCTCATTCCTGCTCTCCTTTCCAGTCCAACAGCACCGGAGTTGGGCACGCAGGGTCGGTCACAGTGATGCAGAGGATTGCGTTCATGCCAGCCGCTCTGGGGCGTCCACCAGGGCACGCTTCTCATTGGCCAAACAGCACCATTAGATGCATTTGATGAGAGGAGGGGGTAGGAAGGCATGCCACAGCGCCAGATAAGGAGACAAGTCCCCTTCACTTAACATTTCAATGGCAGCTGTATGAAGTGGAGCAAACACGCTACAACTAAAAATACTTAAATGTTACGCAATAGGCAGCAAGTGGTGACCCCAATTCAGCGTAACACTCACAGCTTAGCTCCAGTTCTGAGTAGCTATCTCTACAGCACGTTTCAGCTCGGTGACTGCGATCCTGCTGCCCCTAGGAATTGCAAATATCCTCCCGTCCCACCCTGCCCTTGTCTTCTTCTGCATGTCTACTCGACAATAACCCTCAAAGGACTTCATGGGCGTTGGGTCACACACAGAGCGCTGTACATGGATGGTGCCTGGCTGTGGAGTCTCAGGTGGTCCTTTACAAGTTATTTCCACCAAGAAATATTCCTCTGAGCTCTGAGGACTATTTTACAGATATTTCAGCTCTGAGCCGCCTAGACTATCAGACTAAAAATATTTTTTCTTCCCTAGGGTTAGAGGAGACTTCAGGGTGGGAACCAGTACTGGAGCAGTCAGAAAAACACAGCTTGCTTTTGAAAACATCCTTGTCTGATTTCCTCTTCCATTGTGGCTAGACTTCAGGCCTTTCAACAAACAACTTTGCCTTGGGCCTGGAATCCCCCAGTGCAGATCCCAGGGTCTCGCCAGGGGGGCAGGAAGGAGAAGGGCCTCTTGGAGTTACTAGCAATTCCAATGTTCTTTCAAGAGAAGAAAAGACACAGTGAACAAATGAATTTTTAAAAAGGAAGGAAAATGTAAGATAGGGTTTAGGTCCCCCAAGCGTGGCAGTGTCCCAAGTGCCTACATTTAAGGCAAGGTGCACACTGTGAGATGACAACCAAAGCATTTTATTCCTACAAAGAAAGAGACGTGTGGCAGTCACATCCCAGGCCTCTGCTGGGTGGGTGTCCGCCCAGCCTGAGTCCTCAGGATTGCTCTGGAAGGGTGGTTGTGGGGCCTGCAGCCAGGAGAAGTGGGGAGCGCTATGTCCTGCGCCACGCCTGCTCCATAGGCGGGGTCTGCCAGGGGCAAATCAGGGTCCCTCCCACCACTGCTCCACACAAGCCAAGGTTTGTGGGGTGACAAAGCTCTGTAACCTTCCAGCTCAGGGTGGGGAAGGTCTGCTCCAGGCCTCTGGGAAGCAGAACCTGCTGAACTAAGCTAGAATGAGGCCAAACTCACAAAACTGGGGCAAATCCAGCCAGACCTTCCCACGACACAAAGGTGGGAGGGGCCCAGGTAAAGCAGGCCCTCGGAACCGGAACCAGAACCTGAGGCAGAGACTCCAGGGTAGGTGCTCCTCCCCATAGCCCAGCAGCCTGGCCTCAGAGGCCCCTTTACCAAGCTGTGACTCTGGGTTCTGTTGAACCTCAGGATAAAACAAGTTCTGTTTCTACAGGAGTGAGACCAACACGTCACCAACAGGGACTGTTGCAGGATGTGGTCCCAGGGTTGAAGAGGTCTCAGCATTCAAGAGTGCTAGAGGGTACCACCAAGCCACAAGGATGCCATGAGACAACAAAAGTGGCAGAAAGGAAATGAGCTGATGCCTAACCATTATTTAAGCAAAGAAGTGACGCGTGAATGGACGGAACATCTCCTGTCGTGGTGACTAGAAATGAAATAACTTTATACGTATAGGAAAATGAAGCAGCTGTGACCACAAAAATGAACCACTGTGCCTGAGCCACAAAAGGTATTGTTTAATTGGAAACTCTACAGAGATGTAACAGTGACTGGAGTTGACACCATACTTTTCAGCTTATGAAGTTTCCGTTTGCTTTTCTTTCCCACTGGGAACTTATACTGATTGATGGGACAGGAACATCAACTGCTGCTGCTGTTTCCATGTCAGAGAACAGCATCGCAAGGATCAAAGCTGTCTTCAGCATGTTTGTCATGGATTGCAAACACTTGCTAATTTAAATAAAAGGAGGAAAAAAGAAAACTGTCTATATATTTGGATGCAGTTGCTAGCCAGCATACAGCCTTCCCTTTGAAAGGCAAACACATGTTTCGAAACAAAACATAGCTCCAACACGATCTCACTGCGACAAGCGGAAAGGTCAGTGTTTACAATTTTAGCTAAAAATCTATGGTTTCAAAAATAATAATTAGGGGCCTGGCGGGATGGCTCAGTGGTCTAAAGCGCCTGCTTGGGAAATCTTGGGTGGCTTCAGGGACCGCGGTTCGATCCTCGGCACCACATGCTGCGCCAGCCCTGCCCTCTAGGCAGGCTGAACCGGCCATAAAAATGAGTGAATAAACAAACAAAGGTTCTGAAACAAGAAAAAAAAATAAATAAATAAAATTTTAAAAAATTAAAAAAAAATAATAATTAAAAAAAATAAACAAGCCAGGCATAGTGACTCACATTTGTCAATCCAGAACTGAGGAGGCTGAAGCAGAAGGAGGGTTGCAAGTTCATGGCTACTAGCATGGGCTATACAGAGATTGTTTAAAAAAAAAATAAAACCAAAACTTAATTCTGCAACTGGATTCTACTTCACTAATTTACTTTTTAAAAAGCTGCTAATCCTTGGTCAAAAAAATGATGGTGAAATTATAACGAAAAGAAATTTTGATGGAGGCTACTAAGGAAAGGAAAAGTAGAAGCTGCAAAGCCTGGAGACACCGCGGCTTCACAACCAGGGCCACTTAATTCCATTCAGAAAGTGTGGCAGGGTCGCAGTGGAGCGAGGGTAGAGAGAAAGGCCCCAGAATCTGAGCAGGAAGCTGCACTGGCCACTGCTAAGGTAGCTCTGCGGCCCTGAGGGTCGCGGCTAATCTCACATTTGTGGAGGCGACTGCAGAGCTGGTCATCCTCTTGATGCCCTTCTGTATATTCTCCACTCGGCGGCTCCTAGGGTCAGTCCCAGGCGCGGCTCCACGCAAGCTCCTCCAGCGGCAGCTGGCTCATGTCCACTTCCCACAGGGATGGCTGCTGTACCCCCGGCTAATTTCTATTCACTACCACATGGGTCCTGATACTCTCTGGATGAAGAGACTTTCATGTCTTCCCGTTGCCTACTGAAGAAAGTTAAACTTCCCGACCACGGCGTTCAACAGCCTCTGCAAACTGGCCTCGGAATGGACATCCAGTTTTATTGTCTACTCAGTAGCAACACGCCTTGTCCATGTCCTGGTCACTGTGGGGTTGAGGGTGGGGGTAGGGTTGGCTCTACCCATCTCAAATACATCAACATACTTGTGTGTTCTCATATCCTGGATGTGCCAAAACAAACTGCTCTCGAACCATTCTGTGTGTCAGAGTGAACAGGTAGTTGTTTCCCAATTCCACCTTCCTGAGGCCCCTTAGCAGCTCAGTGGAAGAAGTCTGTGAAGGGTTGGAGGAGGCACTGCAGGAAGCTCTCAGTTAGGATTTGTGTCTTGATGTCTCCCAAGGCTTCATGTAGCCATGGCGGTGCTTCTAGAGTTTATGACTGATCCACAGTCAATGCTGGGATAATTTGTGAGTGTGGGGAGCCTGCATGCAATACAAGGCAGGGAAAGAGGCTGTTTTGCTGCCTTCCGCTGCCATGAAGTGCTGCCCTCTGCCATGTGCCACTCTGCCTTGGAGCCAGCAGAGTATGGACTGAAACCTCCACGAACTGTGAGCTAAATCAATGTTTCCTTCCTTATTTTGGGCTTTAGGTATTTTGTCCCAGGACAAGAGAAAAGTGACCAAGACACTTTCCACATGATTCCAAGATGCAGCCGAGGTTGATACCTTCTAGACTGGAATGAGTCTTGTCCACCACCACCGACTTAAGCCTTTCCTTTGGTTTATTCCCTTCTTCATCTGAGTGTTCATTTTCATACCTTTGTATAAAGTAACACCATTCCTATGGTGCTGGCTACTTAAAATGTTCCACACTAGACTTCCACTTCTTGGGAGCAGGATAATATTGTTTTACTCATTTTTGCATTTCCAGAATTTAAGGGGATGCTAGAGCACATATTAGATTCTTTGGTATAGAAAGCTAACTTCATATAATAAAATGCCGGTGCTCCAGGCTTAGTTCAAATGCTCCCTTTTCTGTGATGTCTCTTCCTGTCAGTCTCAGCAAGATGTGTCTTTACCCTCCTCTGTGCACCTATGATCTTATTTATTCCACTGATGGGGCACATTGAGCTCACAGCTTTTTGCTGTTTAATGATTCCCGCTAAATTTTAATTTCCATTAAGGCAGACAGCACGCTGTTTTTTAATTGTATAACTACGCAGTCAGCTATCACAGCACACGCAAATGAAATGTTAAATTCTTATTTAAAGCATGGATTACACATCAAACTGCTATGCCAAAAATCTGTAAGTACACTGCTATGAAAAGTTGGGCTGCCACAGAACAATAGCAGGACAAAAATCGAAGAGCCAACTGTATTGCTGAATGCACCCGGGGATTTCATTCTATTCTAGGCTACACTTTCCTGTTTAAAGTTCTTTATATACTCCTCTCATCTCTTTCTAGAATAGTCTCATTTCCTGTCATTTTGCTCCCCATGTGTTTCTTGGCAGCGTAATTCTAATTCTTTTTGCATGCAGCAAGCGCGTCACCTGTGGAGAACGCTCTGGACTCGCAGCAGAAAGCCCAACTCTCTGTGCGCCTTAGTTTCCCCCTTCCAGCTGCTCTGAGCATCACACAGCTGAAAGACTTACCATTCCCGCGGGACCCCGCAGCTTTCCCAGTGCCTTGTCTCTAACTTAGACACGCTGGCCTCGCTTTCCCATCAGCACTTCCCGTGACCCGTGGGTCTTACTTCCTGTTCCTTCTGCTTGCCCAAGGACAGGCTCCGTAGCTCAGCACATGCTTGTTACGCTCTTACCACTGGGGCTGGCATCTGAAGGAGGCTCTGCCTTCTGCACGGCCAGGCCCCTGTTCAGGAAGCTCAGCCTGTCACTGACACCAAGTTACTTAGTCTGTGCACTGCATCGAATTTCAGCCCATTTTCTTTTCCTAGATGACTAGCCTGGGCCCTCTTCATGCACTGGGCAAAAGATCACTTTGTTCAGACTCATTAGACTCCTGCCTGTGATAGACTCATTACCTGAAAATAAGCAGCTTTCCCAGATCTCCATCATGGGATCTGAACTGGTGCATGGGTGGTTCAGTGGAGTGGAATTCTCCATCATGGGATCTGAGGTGGCCAGGTGCTCTCTTGGCGTCTTCCCGGAGCAAGAAGGCCTAGACAATCCCATCCAAGACAAGTCAATTTCCTTCTGTCCAGTTAGGGCAGCCAAGCTACCACGGCTTCCTTGCTGCAGGCCAGCCATGCTGAGCACAAGATGACTCAGGTGAACAGCCCTGGCCTGGGAAGGCTGCTTATTTTCAGGTAATGAGTCTATCACAGGCAGGAGTCTAATGGGTCTGAATAAAATGATCTTTTGCCCAGTGCATGAAGAAGGCCCAGATTAGTCATCTAGGAAAAGAAAATGGGCTGAAATTCGATGTAGTCCATGGACTGAATAACTTGGTGTCGGAGACAGGCTGAGCTTCCTGCACAGGGGCCTGGCCGTGTAGAAAGCTGAGCTTCCTTCAGATGCCAGCCTCAGTGGTAAGAGCGCAACTAACAAGTGCTGAGCTACAGAGCTAGCTTGTCTTTGGGTAAGGAGATGGGACAGGGGGTATGACCCAGGGGTCATAGGAAGACTTATGGAGGATGGAACCAGGAAAGGAAACATGAAGACAACAAAACGTTACTTTTCTGACCAATGTATGTACCAAAACCTGAAGACCTCTCTGCCTATCACTCCCATTACAGGCAAGAAAGCACCCACACGTACTCCATCTATTCTCCCTTTTCCCAGCGAACCAAACCAAACCAAATCCCAAAAGCCTAAACGTTGGAGGAACTTCGAGGTATTTCTTCACCTAAAATTACTTCTCTATATGATTTTTCAGGTACAATGATCAGCTGAAACTTTACTTTTATAACCTCTTCTTTCTTGGATATTTGACGGATAAATGTGAATTTAGAAAGAAAATACTTCAGGGACAGGAAAAAGAAAAAAACTACTTGATGTTTATTGTGATATCTTGGGAGCAAAACACGATTCAACTATTTCCTGCATGTGTTATCATGACTTGGAACACGAAGAAAATAGCTTTATTTCAGTAACAGTATCCTACCATCTCCTAAATGAAAATAAGTGTAATCTAAAGAAGAAAAAAAAGAAGGCAAGAAAGATAAGAAACACCCGCTGGCAGGCAATATCCGCCAGTAATGACTTCACACTCAATTTAGCCCTGAGCTGGTTTGTACTGCACTGTGGCAATTCCATCAGGCAGACAGGCTCCAGCTCACCCTTGCTAACCTGTAGGAAATGACCAGCAATAAAAGCCCAACTCAGTTAGTGTGCTGCTGTGTTCAGGGCAATGTGAACTCAAAGCCGCTCATTAGCTGTGGTGGCTGGTGAAGGCAAGGGCTATTCCTCATTAACCAGGAATGAAAGACCTGCTACATGAGTTTGTGGTATTCCCTCTCGAGCTGAAAGCTAGTAGACATTAGCAATCTACTTTTGCATGAAAAGTGGTGAACCAAGAAATATGTCCCGTGTCAGAGAGAGACAGAGACAGAGGCAGAGACAGACAGACAGATAATTTCCAAGATAGAGACACTCATGAAAACATCACTGCAACCTTGGAAAGTCCTTACCTAGTGCTCTCCAAGGGATTGTCCCCAAGGAGTGGCTCTGTGCAGCCTTCTTTTTGGATCATATATAAATGCGCTACCTCAGGTGTCTTTCCCTATGCTGTGCACAGCAGATTATAAGAATAAGAAAACAAATCTGATATCAGCTAGAGGTACGCGTAATTAAGAAATGAGTATTCTGAATTGACTGTTTAGGTAATTTTAGCAAACACTCCCCTGACTTAATCTAAAGAACTGAAAACAAACAGCACCCTTTCTCAGTCTGTGAACACACATATAAAAAAAAAGGCACTTGAAGTCCAACTTCCCACCAGTCCCCTACCAGCAGTTAAGAATGTTGCCACACCACTGTGCTCCTGTCTAGTCTAGAAGCTTCAATTTGAAAAGGAAAATAATAGGCAAAAAATGCCTCTTGGGGAGATCTACCCACCGTGCCAGCCTGAGTGGTTAAGAGATTAAATTGCTGATCACTGTGAGCTCCAGCCTGAATGCAAACAGAGAAATGCCAAATCTGACTCTTGTGCAGGCATTGCCCCTGCAGAGCTTGGAAGTGGTTCAGTCCAGGTTAACATCCAGGGGATGCAAAGCGGGGAGCCTTGGACACAAAAATCACATGAAAACAAGGTAAGGACGTTACATCCAGCTGCAACACTCCAATGGGTGAAGGTGGTCTGGGAGTGCTAGGTTCACAATTTGCTCACTGGCTAGGTAGAGGATACTTTTTGGGGGGCCAGGGGGTGCTACTAGGGGCTGCACCCAGGCAGCACTCAGATATATCTCCAGCCCTTTTTCTTTAGAGACAGGCTCCTGTTAAGTTGCCCAGGCCATTCTTGAATTTGTGATCCTCCAGCCTCAGCCTTGCTGGTAGCTGGGATTACAGGTGTGGGCCACTACATCCTGCCCAAGGATGCCCTGCTTCATCCGGAAGAGTTCCATCTTCCCCCAACTCCAGAAGCACAAGCTGCCATTCGCTCCCACCATCTACCCCTCTACCCCAAGCCATATGTGATACTTTGAGAGTCTTCCCAGGACCTTCTGACCTCAGCTGAGAGTCAAAGAGCCCTTTTCCCTGGGGGAAGCAGAGCCTTGAGCT
Source organism: Myocastor coypus (assembly GCA_004027025.1). Classification (NCBI taxonomy): domain Eukaryota; kingdom Metazoa; phylum Chordata; class Mammalia; order Rodentia; family Myocastoridae; genus Myocastor; species Myocastor coypus. Next base: position 18,255 of record PVJA010010870.1, read on the forward strand.
GCTGCAGCCTTGCCTTCTTGACCTACAGCAAGTCTGTGAGTGTGAATGATACCCAAAGATAAGCCAGCAGAGCTGAAAGCACACTAATGGTATCTGAGGCCCTATCTCGCTCCAGCAGCTTGGTCACGTGACTCTTCTCTGCTGCAGCTGACGCTATGGGTAGTGTCCCTCCAAAAGGTACACTGAAGTCCTAATCTACAGTGTGACCTTATTAGGAAATGGAGTTGTTACCGATGTAGTAATTAGGGTGAGCTCATCCTGGAGTAGGCTGGGCCATTAAGCCAACTCGACTGGTGTTCTTGTACAAATCTGAGACAGAGGAAGACAGACATGGAGAGAAGCATCCAAAGGGAAAGGTGTGGTTGCAGTTATGCTCTTTAAGCCTAGGAACACCTGGGCCACCAGAAGCTCAAGAGGATAGAATGGAGAGGCTCCAGCCCTGCGACATCTTAATTTCAGGCTTCTGGCCTGCAGAGCTATTGGAAAATAAATCTTTATTATGTCAGTCCTAAGAAACACATATATACTAGTCTGAGGTGTTTGTCACTATGACCAACAACATGGCCTAAGAACTTGAAGCGAGCAGATCTCACTCTTCAAGTTCAAAAATTAAAAACATCCTTCACCCAAATTCCTTGTTCAACACAAATTACAGCTTTACCCTCAAAGAATTAACACCAGATCACATTCTCAGCCATAGTCTTTTATTTTTGCATTACTGTAAATCTTTTTTTTGAGAAATTGTATAAAGAAATGTATTGGTTAACCCGACCTCCTATGGATCGTGCAAACTTGGAAATACTGAAACTCAACAACTAACAGGCTAACTCCAGGAAAGGCCACCACATAGCTGGCAACAACGGAACGAAAGACTCCCAAGAATTACAAATGAAAGATTTTCCTCCAATACCAAACACTCATCCCATTAGCATTGCATTTTGCAGAACTCAGGAAGATACTTCCTAGAAGACTTGCCATTCTGGCTGGTGCTTTACTTGTGACTGACCTCAGACTGGTAAACAACTCAGAGCAGCGGCCGGATTCCTGCCACAGTCACCCGTCTGCTTTCAGAGAAGCTTCTCTGGACCTCAGTTTACTTATTTGCAAAACAAAGATGAGAGTAACACTTGGAGCACAGAATTGGTACAAGGGCCTCATTGACAGAAGTCTATGAAGTACTATGGTAGTAGAGGTGAGACAATGACTATACCCTTGACTGCCCTTTCTTGGATATTCCTATCCTACAGGACACAGTAGGATGAAATGACTGTATGTGTAACGTACAGAAAGAGGTGGGTTCCTGGAGAAGGGGATCCAAAGCCTCCCATCTCAGGAAGTAAGGGAGGGAGGCATCACAGAAGAGGGGAACCCTGGGATTTACAGGAAGGGAAGTTGGTACGGAAGTCAGCTCGCCCCTGAGCTCCCTCCCATGTCACTCACCTATCTCTGTCTATCTACCCTCAAGCTTTTGTTGGTACATTATGGAAATGCCAGTCATAAGCTTCCCTTCCTCAGCAGGTGACAGGCAACAGACTTGTGTGTGAGCACAATAATTTTGGACAGTAGGAAAGCACAGAGAGCCAGGGGACAGGGATAACCTGGGGACTGGACAGGTGGAGGCAGCGTCAGGTGGTGACCAGGGAGAGGACTAACAGGCAGAGGAATGAGAAGTGCAGGGATTGAGGGACAATGCTGAGGCCAAAGGGGCAGTGAGCAAAAGGCCTGAGATGGACACAGCATGCGCCAAGGGGCAGGGGCAGAGCCAGCCACAAACAAAGGAGAGGGAGAGAAATAAGTGACCAGGAATCCAAGCTCAGAGTGCTTAGGCCAAGGGAGTTCCATAGCTTTGCACAGTGCTGAGGTTTACAGGCAGAACAAAAACCTAATCAAGAATATTTTTCAAACTCTTAAGCTTTTAACTTCTTCACAGAACACCAAGGAAACGGAAATCTGCACCTCTGTTCCCTTTCTGGCTTAAGCTCTGTTACCTAAGAACCTGTATCTGTAATCTGTGGCCACCAGATGCACTCGGTATCCTTAACAAGTGCCAGAACAAAGCAGACACTGGCTTTGGCCCCATTAGAGGACGTTCTAAGCTTGGCAAAGCCTGCGTCTCTAGCTTTTCAAGTGTGTTTATTTGGACAAAGTATACAGACAGAAGCACGGATGCCAGGGGCCAGCTGCACAGAGCCAAAACAACCTAAGAAAATTATGTTTTAGGAGTAAGGACAGATAAAAGGAGTTGGGAGCGTAAGCAATCTACTTCATCTACTGTTTATGAGGAAAAAAGGCCTCAGTAGGCACTAACAATGCTGAGAAGGACATAAACACATATTTGCTTCCTGCCTGAGTGAACAATCAAAGTAGCAGGGCTTGTGTCCTCCGTAATTAAGGTTCCCTCCCCTGGCCACACCCAAAGCCTCCACTGCTTAGGCCTGGGGCAGATGGGAAGTGGAGGGAAATCCTGACTATGCCACCAGCTTCACTTGCTTTTTGTTAAGTGTAAAGCTAAAACCACTGACTTTGGAAATACAGTGCTAGTCTCCCACTAGCTGGCTGCAGATGGGCCTGACCTATGGTTTACGATCATGATTATTACAAATGTTACTTCTTAGGGACCTGAAGACTAATTTTTTTTTTTTTTAAATTCTGGATTACACAGGACCTTGTGCTTGCCAGGCAGGCACTTATGCTGCTGAGCTATATCCCGGGCCCTCTGAAAACTCATTTTGTTAAAACCACCAACTCATCCTGTGGGGTGGCACAGGTGTCTGAGAGGTGGCCTTTTCATGTCAGAAGGCAGAAAACCACTCTCAGACCATGAAGATACCTGCCGTCCCCTGAAGAGGGTCCTGTGAAGAGCCACGGAGTCTGACTCCACACCACACACCACTGATCACTTCCACTCGTGGTTTCCCACACTGTGACTCACCCTGCTTCCCTATCGTCTATGTCCCCCTAACCCCTGCCCCTGGGGAACCTTCATCCCTCTCCACTCAAGGCTGCTTTCTGAATAAAGTTTCTTTTTTGCAAACCCGGGATGTGCCTGTGATGTGAACGCTGCTCAGCGGGCCAAACAGGTCTGGCTCAGTATGGACCTGCGCTCTGCTTGCGAAGCAAGGCAGGAGGCGGAGGCAGTGTCCAGCTTCCCGTGCCCTCCCTACAGCTCGCTTCTACATTCCACACGGAAGTTCCGAGTTCCAGTCTCTGCCCACCTGTACGCTCCTCGCCCTGATTCCCAGGACAGGAAACGGGGAGCCTTTGGCAAGGCGCCACAGTGATCCCCAGCACAGATTTCTCACTGCTGAGTTCGTACAGGATATACAGCCAGACTAAACAAGAGGCCCGGTCGCAGCTGGCCCTAAGCTTTTGCTTTTGGCTGAATAATTTTCTTAAAAGCAAGGGAGTTGCAAACACTCTGCTACTGGGTTAGGGCCAGTGGTTAGTACATCCTTACTGAAATCAGGAGGCAGTGTTAGCCTTAGCCCATGGGCCTTTAAAGAACAACAGAAATGTAATGCAGAAGCACGTATGAAGCTTTTCTCTCTCCTAAATTCATCACCCACAGACCCATTTTTCCTGCATTCCTAAAAACTTTGCTGCCAGACCCTCATGCATTAAAATCTGCCTGGGTTGGGGACTAGGTTTGTCCTCTTAGAAAGAAAACATAGGGCGGATGACACACACAGGACATGCACTACACCTAACAGTGCTCAGAAACCAATGTCACATAATATGGCACAGAGGATATCCTGAATACTTTTAACTAAAAGATCCTCATAGGGCTCAGAAATGATGTCTCTCTGACCCTGTCCTGCACTCCTGTCACCCCTTTCCCTCCTTCAAACAGCTACAGAAACTAGCACTTCTTCTCCTCTCCCAAGCAAGTCATAAAACAGAAATATTACTCTAATTTTCCTCTGCCCATCTGTACAAGAGCTGGCCATAAAGAAATGCTCAGACCTATTTGTCAGAGAGTAGGTTCCAGGGGGGTCTCATCCCATACAAAGGAAGGAGAAATGTGACACAAAGCGGCCAACGAGAATCTAAATACACAGTCTTTGCTGCGGTCCCCTTTGTCTGTTATGATTTTTAGCTAAGACCCTTTTGTCCAATCACATTTCTACACCACTGTTCTTTCTAATCTAGCCAAGGCACAAAAATACGAAGTTTTTCCTGGGTTTCGGGCCCTGGCCTTGGTAGGTCTCTGTACCTTTTGATTAAATGATTATGATGCTATTCTCAAATCAATCTGTCTTGTTATAGAAGTGTTGGATGTGACAGCAAGGAAAGGTATCACGTACATTCTTCTGCCCTGGCACAAGCTAGTGAGCTCCATGCAAGCCTAGGGGTCTTTTAATAGAATCCCTGACAACCAGTTGTTTATTCATCAGCCCCTGAGCAAGCAGTGTACGCAAACGCCACCTGGCATCCTGGGCACCAAAAGATCTCTGCACTCATGCAACTTAGGTCTAGTGAACGTGGGAGCATTTAGTAATGACAAAATGATTCTAAGAAACACACGGTGTTTGACACACTAGCACCTCCACTTAGAGATTAAAAACAAGGTCTACTCTGCAATCAAAAGCAGAACAGTGTTTTCCAATGAACACATGAAAAACCGACATGCACTGCTTTTATATGAGATAACTCTTTTATGGGATTAAAATATATTAAGTGGGGCCTGGAGGGATGGCTCAGTGGTCTAAAGTGCCTGCTTGGGAAAGCTTGGGCGGCTTCAGGGACCATAGTTCGATCCCTGGCACCACATGCTGCGCCAGCCCTGCTCTTGGTGGGCTGAGCTGGCCATAAAAATGAGTGAATAAACAACAAAGGTTCTGAAACAAGAAAAAAAATAAATAAATAAAAATAAAAATAAAATTCTTTAAAAAAATATATTAAGTATGAAATTTATGGGATTAGTGGAACTTGGGACCAGGCCCCCTAAAGTAAAGCAGAACTAGGTAAGATGGCCTGTTTCCGGTGTACTGGACCAGTATTTGCCTGTGTCATCCTTCATTCTGGCATCTGTAAACCTTTGAGAGCAAATGCACAGTAGCACATGCTGAAGGTGGAAGAAAATTTTTAAGTGGGGAAAAAAACCAAAAGAATTTCCAGCCATTGAATTCAATGTCGTCTGTGTATTGGTGAAAAGTAATTAATAATCTATTTCATTGGCAGTAACGAAATCCAGTTCCCGTTAGATCTGAGGAGTTTGAGACCTCTTGGGATGGAGGTGGGGAAAATAAGTAGAAAAATTAAAAAAAAGATTTATCAGCTAATGCCAGGATTGTAAAAAATAGATGTGCTCAAATTCATTTTCACACCCACCTAACAACAGTCAAACACTGTATCTGCAGAATGAATAAGGTATGGGTAATTATTTATTTTGTATAATGGGTCATTACGTGGGTTTCTTTCTTCTTTTTAAATAATATATACCCAGATGTATTCAGTCTAGATGAGGAGTCTGACTGCTACCTATTCAGAGCACTGTAAGAAAAAACAAAGTAAAAACCAATGTGGTCAGGCCAGAATCTTTCTCCTGTTCTGCTCCTTATGCGGCTAGCTGCCGAGCTCCTGGGGTCCAGGAGCCTCTCTGACCCTCACCTCCTGACCTTCAGAAGAATGCCGCGAAAAACAGATTCACCAGAGCAGCCATTCTCAACCATGCCCATTCTGCCCTGGCAGGATCATCAGGCAAGGAGGGCTGCAGCTATTTTTAGTTGGTGCAGCTGGGCTGGGAGTGCTTCCGCTCTCCAGAGGGCAGTGATCAAGGGCGCTGATAAACATTCTTCAGCACAGTCCCCACAGCAAAGAATGACACACCCAAGATGTCACCAGGGCTGAAGGGGAGAGAGCCTCCAGGTGGCCAAATCATTAACAGGACTTGCATCTCTAGTCAGGATGTGAGAGCTGAGGAGCTCCGAGTGCCTGATTCTTCTGGAGGAGTGAGCGTTTCCTGAAGTGGTATTCTCCTCAGCTCCTGGTAGAGATGATGCTCCGGGTCCAAAGGCCAAACTCACTGACTTGTGAAATACCTGAGCTGCCCACTTGAAAACTTCTGACCACAACTTTCACTCAGAGTGTCACAATAAGAGGCTTGTAAGGCCAGGCAGCCTTAGAAAGCCTGCTCACAAAGTAATTCACACCAGCCGCCTGGCAAACGCACCTACTCTTGAAGCTTTGATCCACTATACAATGGCAGCAATTATATTGTAATGAGTTAGTTTTTTCCTTACTTGTCAGAACCTGTTTGGCTAATCTAAATAACTTCATGTCCTCTTAACATTCCTTTGCCACCTTCCGAGAAAGCAGGCTGGTTTGTTTTGTTTCCTTTCGTTTTGTTTTTGGTCTCCAGTCTCAGACAAGTGATAGATGTTGTTCCTAGAGGAACACATTCCTGCTGAGTTTGGGCAAATTCACTTATTTTTTTCTTTCCCTTCCCCAGATCATCAATTAACTCCTTTCGCAGCTGGGATAATTTTCTTGTCTCGTTTCTTCTTTAGTGCTGGCATAGCTCACTTTCAAACTTTTTTCCCAAAAGAATAATAAATTTAAAACATAGTTTGATTAATCACTAGGTTTTAGGAAACTTAAAAGGTCAGAACATCCGGATACTGTTCACTGTGAACCCAAGGTGATAAAAGCCCATAGTCAATCTCTTTCAAACTGTAGCTGTATTAAAATGTGAGTTATATTTCCTTTGCCTCATTTTCATTAGGGAACTTATTAAAGAAGAAAAAGAAACCCTCATACACTTACACTAACAGATAAACCTAGTCACTGCCCCATACTACTCCCCAAATGAAAGTCAATTTTTTTTGCATCACCAGAGATTGAACTCAGGACCCTTGCGTTTGCCAGGCAAGTGCTTATTCTACTGAGCTAACTTCAAGCGGGACAGAGTGGTACATGCCTGTAATCCCAAAGCCCTGGGAGCCTGAAGAGGAAGGACTGCAAATTTAAACCCAGCCTGAGGGGCTGGGGAGATAGCTCTGTGGCACAAGTGCCTGCTTGGCAAGTGCAAGGCTGTGAGTTTGAACCCCAGTCCTGCAAAAAAAAAAAAAAAAAAAAAACAACAACAACAACAAAAAACCCAGCCTGGCAATTAAATGACTCAGACCTGCTTCAAAATAAAACAAACAAACAAACAAAAGGGCTGGAGTTACAGCTTGGTAGGAAGACACTGGACTCCATCTCAGCCCTGAAAAACAGTAAATACCACAGGGCTCTATCAACTACAAATAAAACACACTAACTGTGGGAAAAACCACTTTTTTTTTTTTCAGTCTTTGGAACAATGGTCTGAAAAACAGAAACCTGGTGTAAAAGTCAATACTCTATCCTCAGTAAAAATAACCTGCCTTACTTCCTCTTCAGTGCTGGGTCCATGAAAAATAAAGCGTCTGTATTATTACCAAAACAAAAGTTTCATTAAGTTACTTCAGGACAACACAGGTAGGCTCTGTCACCAGCACCCACCTGACCACAGCTAGCAGACCACGAGGGGCCCCTGACCACCCAGGAAGCCAGAGATTTCCATCTGCCTTGCAAGGCAAAGAGCACCTTTGCAAAGCCTGCTTTACCTTGCGCCAGGGCTCCTCTGCTTCCAATTCAGTCCCTCGGCTGTGCAGTGCTTAGCTCAGGACTCCTCTTCAAGGAGGCTTTGTACAGGGCGGACCTCAGCCAGGCCACCTGAGGCTCCTGCTCGCCTGGGTTACACACCAGGCTTCTCTGGGACTCTAGGCAAAGTAAGCAGCCTGCATCTCTCCTGAGACACACACCGGAAACGAGAGCAGCGAGCCCAGCCGCTCTCTGCAGCGCCTCCTCTCCGCGCTCCACTTAGCAGTTAAACACACTGCTACCACACCGGGCCAGACCATGTTTCCAAAAGAGGAGGGGGGTAGATAGTGTTTTTTTTCAAACGCAGGTGGAGAAAGTACCATTTCTTCACATCTGCTGGCAACTATCTGCATCGTAAATCTGACAGTAATTGTCCCTGAGGTGGAGGCTTGGATTGAAACCATGTTCTTATGCTTTTTAAGTTTCTTTCTTGGGTCTGAGGTGATTTAAAGTGTACAGCTGGGCACAGCTTCCAAGCAGCCGGCAGCCTTTTCTCAGGAGTCTTCTTTTGGGGCACATGGACTTTAGCGAAACTCACTCTGCTGATTTCCATTGATTGCATTGATTCCTTTGACCTTTCACATTATCCAGGAATATTTAGGGGGATTTGAATATTAAGGAAAAGACTTGCTTGGCAAGTTTCCTTGATTCACATACGTTTTGTGCAATGTGTTTTCATTGAAGCAAAAAAAGTGGACGCCTCAAACGTTCCAGGCTTTTTTATGCATGTTAGTTCGTTTTCAACTAAACCACCTTGCAGAAATTTCAGATGAGCTGGGATCAAAAGGTAAAGGACAGACTCCTACTGTGTGAACAGAGAGGAAGAGCCAGAACCAGTAAGGTGATAGCACAGCTTTGCTGGGGCCCTTTCTTAGCACTAGGGCTGGATTCTATAATAACTCTGGTCATTTTCAACAAGACTAAGACGATTTAGGGAAATTGTCATGGAGATTATTTGCATATAAAGGTCAGCTAATCCAAGGCCCATTTCAGTATGAGTGGAGTATCTCTAAGCTATTCTGGAAGCAATCTTGAACACTGATGAAGAAATGTCAGGATTTTAGTAACAAAACAATGCTTCCAAAATATAGAACTGCTACTGACTGTAAATTATAATAATTATAGGGGTGTTAGCTAAGTGTCTAGTATGCTTTTCTTTGAAGAAGTCAAACAGTCTCTAGTAATGCACTTTTACAATACCCCTTGAGGGCTAGATTATCAAACTGGCATCTGTGGGCCTCTCTGCTCCAGGATTACCCCAAGCGGGATGGCACGCTGCCATGCAGATTTCCAGGCATGTCCTGGACTCCCTGAATCAGAATCAGTTGGGTTATGTATACATTATTTTAAAGTCATTAGTAACTTTTTACTGTGGTAAAAACAAATGAGATTTACCCCATTAACGCCATTAACTTTACAATGCAGAATATGCTACTGTGAACAAACATGGCAGTTACAAGAAGCGCACAACATGCTGCACCGGAAACCCATGCTTTGCCCAAGATACCCAGTGGTTCCTATGCACGGTAGTTTTAGAATCCTAGCCTTTTTTGGGGGTGGGGGAACTGGGAATCGAACTCAGGATCTTGCACTTGTGAGGCAGGTGTGGTGCTGCAAGAGTTATATCCCAGCCCTTAGAACCCTAGTCCTGAATTCTAAGCCCTCAGCAGTCAGAGGTGGTACCCATAACCTCTCTAATCCCTTCACCTCCTGCTTGGGATGTTAGCGGACAGCCAAGTGTTTGTCAAAGGGGTAAGGCCAACCCACTTTCTAAGAAAACAGGGAAACTTAGGCTCTGAGTCACATGTTAGAATCGCACTCGCTCCCCAACAACCTTTGCCTTCCCTACTGGCTTGTATTATCAGCTTCTCATTGGGTTTCACTTATTTATCCACCTCGATGACAGCTTCGTCTTCAAGCACACCAAACAAATTCCCAAAACTATGAGCTTCCAGATGAAGAGGCCAAACATTGTGACCTTCTGGACTCAGGAGGTTCAGGTCACCGACCAGGTTGGGCAGCCACAGTGAGCAACCGCGTGCCATCTTTCCACTGGACAGGTCTCCGTGCATGGCGTAGATGTGAACTTGGTGAATGCGAGCAGATGGAAGAGAAAACGTGGGCTAAGACTTGCTCCAAAGCAGCTCACAGAGGCTCAAGGAGCCGAGAGAGCAGGAGCTAAGGGACTGCTTCACTTTATCCTGAATACGGAAAGGCTTCGTTTGTCAGGGCAGGTGTGCCCGGCATTAGACAGAACCATTCGATACATCATCGGTGCACTGTTTAATTTCACTGCTACATTATTATACTCCGTGAATATATAAGAGAGATTTTGAGAGATAGAAAGGAGGCCTGCAAGCATTTATTCTGCACATGAGCAAAAGGAATAGGTATTTAGTGGATTGGTGAGACAGGAGGATATGAATATTTAATAGCTTTGGTTAAAAGCACTGGCAAAGTTCATAATGGGAAAAGTAACTATTCATCAACACACCTTTACTCAGTAGTAACAGAAAGGCCAAGTATGGTGGTGTACCCCTGTAATCCCAGCACTTGGGAGGCTGAGGCAGGAGGACTGCTGTGAGTTTGAGGCTAACTTGGGCTACAAAATGAACTGAAGGCCAGCCTGAACTGCAGTAAAGCTCTGTCTCAAAAAGAACCACCCCCCCCAAAAAAAAAGTAATAAAAAATACTAAATCTTTGTGAAATAATGGTAGGTAAACTATATGGGCACAGGTACTTGTGAATGTCTAAGGTGACTTTAGGAATTTTCAAGATTACGTGTCATCCTGTTAACTTGTGCACTATTTACACAGAATCCCACCAGTGATCAAAGGCTGTGAGCCTACCACCTCCTTCTCCTGGGAGTTGTAAGTACAAACTGGGCTTTCACAAAGCTTGTTTCTGAGCCGGGCGTGGTGGCTCACACCTGTAATCCCAGCACTTGGGAGGCTGAGGCAGGAGGATCCATGTGAGTTTGAGACCATCCTGAGATACCAAAGTGAGCTCAAGGTCAGCCTAAACTGCATATCAAGACTGTCTCAAAAAGACAAAAAAAAAAAAAAAAAAAAAAAAAAAAAAAAAAAAAAAAATTTCTTCCTTGATAAGGAAATGGGAAAATTTTCTTGAGCCTCATGTTTCAGATAGTATCTCAGGAGATTGTTTCACTTTCTTACTGGAGTTAAGCCTGGGTTAGTCCTGTTTTTCAGCAGAGGATGACAAGGTTCAGAGTCTGAGGGACTTGCCAAGGATTTCACTGCTCCACATGTGGCTGCAGGAGCCTCTGTGGCGTGTCTGCCCGTCTCTGCACTCCTTACTTCCTTTTCTCTCCTCCCACCTCATCGGTAAGCCTTATTAGGATCCCAATATTCTGATTCCATGTTTCCAAAATACCTACAGCTTTGTAGTTTGTGCCAAAGCTATTAAAATAGCATATAAACAGTTTTCAAGGGCACTCCCAAGTTTCTTCCTCAGCAGAGATATCACTGGACGGGTTCTCTTCTGGCCAGGCCCACAACTAACCTTACTCTTCCCCACTAGCTGGCAAACTGGAAGCAGGTCCATCTGTGAGAACTGGCACAGCATCCACCATGAGGTGGGCCAGCAGGAGGTGCACAGAGAGAGCACATTCGCATGGAAAACAAGGCAAAGGGAATTCCTTACCAATAGGAGAGGTGTGAGGCCTGCCCCACTGCCCAGGTTCAAGGGACCAAATACTCCCATTTCATCAGGGATTCATGTCCTCAAATCAGGAGATCACAGCAGCTGCGCTCAGATTAGAAACCACCCTGCTGACCTCTTGGGAGTGCCGTTTTCCAGCACATATTCCTAGAGTAAATGTTGATGGAAAGAAGTGAGGTAGAGAGGCAGAGAGGAGGGAGCTTGAGAAGTCACCTTTCCTGGGAGTTTCCATGGACTTGGAAGCTTTAGAGAATTGCTTCAGGCCAAAGAGGTAGCTATGTGCCTGGGAGGGGCTCACCCCAGACTCTGCAAGGCAGGCTGGGGCAGAGGGTGGACAGAAAGGTGTGTGTCTCCCACCCTCTACAGCCCAGCTGGACAGGCCCAAACAAATCAACAGGGTTTCTCTTGCAAAAGAGACTGAGCCCTGGTAGAGCCACAAAATTCATTTTACCTCAAAATGAAATTACAGTAATGTTAGTCTGTAAAGGGAAATATTTTTATAAGAATGTTTAAATTGAACCGGAAGCAGTGGTGCACACCTGTTATCCCAATACTCAAGAGGCTGCGGCAGGAGGGTCACTATGAGCTTGAGGCCAGCCTGGGTTACATAATGAGCTTGAGGCCAGCCTGCGCTACATAGTGAGAGCCTGTCTCAAAAACAAAATGAAATCTAAAAGTCTAAAAGCTGATGATGTGGCCCCCACCTGCTGTGCCAGCCCCGCTCTAGGGTACACTGAGCCAGTGATGGAGTCAGGGTGTGATGGCGTGTGCCTGTAATCCCAGTACTTGGGAGGTACAAGCAGGAGGATCACTATGAGTTGATAGTGAGATCCTGTACCAAAAGAGAAGAAAAAAAAAGAGAAAAAGAAAAAGACAATAAAAGCTGATGATGGATCTGGTGCAGAAGCTAATACATTTTCATAAGCCTGAAACAAAATCAAACAGTAAAATCAAATCACGTATTTAAAATCAAAGTCACAAACAAGGTAGGAAAAAAGTTTAACGGGGCCAACTCTCTGTAGTGATCTGGAAAACAAAACATCTTTTTAACTCAAGATAAATACAAATTCTTTTCAAACTGTTATTTCCGGATAAGGAAGCCCTTCCATTTGTGCTGACAGGAAATGGGGTGACACATACCCAATCTTTATTGCCTGTGAACAGTCTTCTGTTACCCTGACAACACATTTCCTATGTTGTTCATGGAAAAGGAGCTGGGGAGCTTTGGGGGGTGGATCGTTTTCCTTAAATCATTTATCAAGTTGATGCACCGTGCCTGCCTGAGTAGATTTCCAATGTGTTACCAATGCAAGGGGCAACTATTAGCAAGAAGATATTCTTTGCAAATAAGATGTCATCACCCACACATCACCATTAACACCAATGCATGAATCATTAAATCTAACTATATGTTGAATTTAAAGTTGGGGTCACTTTTCAGTAGGAGAAAAAATTTTTAAGATTTGCACTGGCAAGCCGGGCGTGGTGGCTCACGCATGTAATCCCAGCACTTGGGAGGCTGAGGCAGGAGGATTGGTGCGAGTTCGAGACTAGCCTGGGCTACAAAAGTGAGCTCAAGGCCAGCCTCACTGCATAGCGAGACCCTGTCTCAAAAAGACAAAAAAAAAGATTTGCACTGGGAAACAAACTCATGGCCTTGAGCTTGCTAGGTGGGGGCTTGTGTCACTGAGCTAAATCCCAGGCCTGAGAAAGTTTCATGTCAATTGAGTCATGCTCTGTGATCAAAGGCCTGGTTCTGTGGGACAGCAACCAGTGGCCAGGCAAGAGAAGGGAACTGTAACTGCCACGAAGGGCAAGGACTGGCCCAGACCCCTCACCAGGACATTCACGGCCTGGGCTTCTTGTGCCTTAGCCACTGTGCTCAGGCCCAGTAAGTTATCTTGCTCAAGACTAAAGAAGAAAACACAGTGGAGAGAGCTCACTTGGGCTACTCATCATGCCAGGGGCGGCTTTGCATGACTTTTTCCCTACAGCCTACAGTGTATAGCCCCACAAGGCAATGGTCAGTATAATTTTGTAGCTAAGGAAACAGAATGTCTGGGCACCTATTTTTTCTAAATTTATATCTCCTCATGGATGAATGGATGGGTGTGTTCACATATACAAGCATATATATGTGTGTCTGTGTGTATATATATGTATGTATGAAGAGAAAGCAGGAACATAATTTACATATCATAAAATATCCTATAAAGGATACAATTCAGTGATCTTTTTATGTATTGCAAATGGTGTAATACCACCAACATCTAATTCTAGAACATTTTCATTACTGCAAAAGCAAAAAATCATCAGCAGTCACTCTTGCTTCTTCCTCTTCCCCCAAGTCCTGGCAATCATTGGTCTACCATCTGTTTCTGTGTGTTTGCCTATTCTAGAAATTGCGCATAGACAGAACTGTATGACACATGAGCTTGTGCGATGGCTCCATTCACTTGGCAGAGGTGAAGAGAATCCTCTGCGCACCTCGAATGAGCACTCAGTCTCTCCCTGTGGCTCCAGGATAAGGAGGTGCCATCTTCTGCTTAATTCATATTTAAACCTAGACCATCTCAGCTAGCACAGTGGCAGATACCTGTAGGCCCAGCTGTTTGTAAGACTGAGGCAGGAGGACTGCTTGAGCCCAGGATTCTGAAGCAAGACTGGGCAGTACAATAAGATCTCTAGCTCCAAAAACAAAACAGAACCCCGATGTGGTGACGCATACCTGTAATCCTAGCACCTGGAAGGCTGAGGCAGGAGAATCAGTGCAAGTATGAGGCCAGCCTGGGCTACAAAAGTGACCTGCATAAAGTCCAAAAGTGACCTACAAAAGCCTGAACTGCATAGCAAGACCCTGTCTCAAAAAGCAAACAAAACAAAACAAAGAACAGAAAACAGAGCCATTTCTCCAGCAGAAGCTGTCCAGCAACAGTTTGAAATGACGAAAAGTGACCAGTGTCTATGAGTTACCCCTAATGGGACCTTCCCACCTATCCAGAGAGGTAAAGAGTCCCAAAAGGGCACTGTGAAGAGCATGGAATGGGCTCCTTACCCTGAGACAGCAGCAGCTATCTCTAATACTAGGGGAGCTCGCAGCTAGCCAGAGAAGCAAGACCTTGGGCGGTCTGACTCCAAAGAGCTGCAGCAGGTCACAAGCAAGATCACTGATCTGCAGTGACACTCTACATCCGTAAGAAATAAACCAGCCAGGCACCAAATACCTACAGCCTCGAGAAATAGGTAGAACAGGGCCACTAATGAGACAGGGCTTCGTCATTCCACTGGGTCCGTCAGCAACTTCTACTGGAACTCAGATTATATGTACAATTATTATTTTAGGTAGATCTCAGAGCTACCTAATCAGCTTGTTCACCCTGCCCCCGCCCCACTGTTCTGATCTTCTGAGGATCAAGACCTATTTTCTAATTTCAGTCTGCCACTAATTAGCTCCAGAAATCCCAGCACTCAGCGGCTTCCTCTATAAATGGAAGTCAGTTGCAGTGGCCTTGACCACTCCACAGGCCTGCTGAGAGAACTAAATATTTATGAGATCACTTGTAAATGTTCAAAATATTCTACCCTGTCCAGATACAGGGGTGGCTCACTGTCCACTGGGGTTGATTTTCATCAACCCTATGAAAATAATTCAATTCTTTTCGTTCCCAGGATCCTCAAAAGCAGTGGGGTTCAGAATTAAGGAGAAAGAAAGCAAGGACTTGATGGTGCTCAGGGAGAAGGACAAGAATGTGATTCATTCTGTGTACAGCTGGGGGTTGTGCTTCTTACCCAATCAGAAAGGAACAGGCATTTCAGCCCCACTCTGGCAAGTTTTATCTTCCATAGGGACAAAAAGACTGCGTGTCGTGCAAATGCCATGGGATAGCCTACTTTCTTCTCCAAATAATAAGTTGGTCCAAACAAAACAAGCCCATGCCACTGTTGTGCCTGCTGCAATAGAATATGCTCCAACACCTATGCTAAAAGGAAGGGGGAAAGAATGTTCACTGTAGGATATAAATTAGTCTCCCAGGAACACTCTACACCCTTGTCCCTGGGCTTTATGAAAATACATGATTTTTTAATCAGTTAAAATGCAAAATAAAACCAGGCCAGCCATTTGTAATCCCTTGGAGAATGAAGGGAAAGGATCTGACTGAATCCTGTTGTGACTCCATTTGCTGCACTCCAGGCACTGGGCCTGTGCAAGGGCAAACCCTGCGCAAGTTACAGACAGGCAGGGATGGACCCTGGTGTGTGGGCGGCAAGGCGCGCAGGGCTCCGGAGGGCTTCTCTGGGCTCCTTAGGGTCCCTTTCTCTCGTGGAGGTGACACAGGCTGTTACAGACCCCAGCACACAGGAACCACAGGTGTCAGAGTAAGCATCACCTCCAGGAAGAAAGGTGCTGCTGACTCTTCCAGAAAGACCAGCCACACCCAGAAGGGTGGACTGATTCTCTGGGTGTGTGACAGGACAATGGGAAAGACAAAGCCTGTGAGGCTGAAGTGAGGGAAGGAGTCTGCCCTCCCCACCCCTGGTGAGAATGCTGAGGTGACCCCAGCACGGGGTGCCCGAGAAGGGCACAGGAGAAGGCTCCGGAGGAGTGCCTCCTCCCTATTGCCGCCCTGGGCCAGCTCTGCTTTTCAAATCCTGCTCCTGTGTCTGGTGGGACCTAATGTGAAACCACAGCCAGAGAGGCACTGGCAGGATTCTGATGCTTAGCGAGTCTTAAATTAAAACCCCACACGGGCGCTGGATCCCTGCACGCAGGTCCTTGTGGGAGTCCCCGGTTTCCTAGAGCAGTTAATGGGAAACTCCTCCTCCCTACAGCGTGTGCCCTCAGCCATCACTGGGACTAACTTGTTTGGGCAAAGGGTCCCTGCAGATATGATTAAGCTGAGAATTGGGGTGGGCCCTGAGTGTGGTGACATAGGGTGACATACATACTATGAGAAAGAAAAGGGGACAGAGAAGTCAACGCAAAGAAGGAAGGTGGCATGAGAGGGTGGGGGTGGAGTGGAGGAAAACAGCCCCAGGAACAGACCTGCAAGGCAGGAGGCCCCTCCCCAGCCCTTCAGGGCCTGTGCAGCCCTGCAGACCCCTTAATTTCAGGCCCTCTAGACTGCGGAATGCAGCAGGACAGATTTCTACTGTTTCAAAGTGCCGCCATTATAGCAGATGCTTTTTAATCTATATGGATGGGAGGAGATACAGCGAAGGGTCCAGATTCACAACAAATTCACAACAGAACGGTTCACCAACTAGAGGCCAGAGAGCAAGGCACAGCGTGGAGCTCAGCTCTGCTTACGCCCGGTGACCAAACCCAGCTGACTCATGAGTAGTCACATGTCCCATGCTGGCCCTGTGGGACACTGTTCTGGATCATACATCCAGCTGAGGGCCAAGGCACCTGGGTGGACCCTGAGTCTGAGGCCCAGCGTGTGCAAACTGCTCCCAGATGACCCAGCTTAGGCAGCACTGTGTGGAAAGTTGCCAAGCCTTGAAGCCCACAAGGGGCTTCCCTGAAGCCTGCAGCCAATTTCAGAAAAGCCCTCTGTGGCCCCAGTGAACACCAAACTGCTTGGGCCTTGAGGGGGGAAATAGAGTAAGCAGATGTTTCTCCAAAATGGCACGTTCTTGGATGCAGCTTTACTTCAGATATTTCTTCCTGCAGCTGTCCAACTAAGTCTAAAACAGCGCGCGTGCGCACACACACACACACACACACACACACACACACACACACACACACACAAAAAAAAAAAAAAAAAATCTGGGCCTCAGCATCCCAGTTCTTTTTGGGCAACATGCTTCCAGGCTTCAACCAGGACCTTCTGTGAACACAGCGTTCTCTAATTCAGGGGCTGTGCCCTGCCTCTCTTTCTGCACTTCAATGTTTGGGAAATGGGACTAGTGTTTTACTATTGTTCTGAAATGAAATTTCCTATTGACTCTCAAATCAACAGGTTTATTTGGGTCATACACAGACCACATGTGGGAACTCCAAGGGAAATTCCGTTGCACTCAGTCAGGCCCCTCAGTGGGCTCTCTGAGGCTCTGCACGAGGGGTGAGGGGGTGGCAGGCAAAGGGACATCAAGCCGGTGACATGACCACCCAGGCCTCACCTGACCTTCGGTGGGTCGCATCCCCGCTTCTCTGAGCCCGAACCCCAGCCTTGAAGTGTCAATGGGCTCCAATTAAACCTCACTGGAGAGGCCCCAAGAATGCCCGGCACCTAACACCATGCGGGAGCTCTGACTGGTGCCACACACTGCCATGGGAATCTGCTCGCTTAGTCACCAGAGGAGAGCAGGACCAGTCTCCATACTGCTCCTCCCACAGAGGAGCAGCAGGTGTCTCACCCATCCTCCTCTCTGCACCTTCATCTGCTTCCAGTGCTTTAAACAAACTTCTGGTGAAAGCCACGTGGCCTACATTAACCCCTGCCAAGTGAACCATGCTGTGGGACTTAGTACATTCTCCGTGCTGTGCAACAAGCTCTTCTCCCCGGTTCTAAAGTATTTTCATCACCCGAAAAGGAAACCCCGAGTCTGTTAAGCTCTCTGCCTTTCCCCTTCTCCCTGGCCATGTGCAGCCATCCTGTGGGTTTACCTATACAAGCAGAACCATATCACTTAGGCTTGAGGTAAAAGTACTCCCACCACAACTGCTCTCCAAGTGCAATGTTGGTGCTCCCTGACCTGTCACCTGGCCTCTTGGCCTTGGCATGCTTTCAAGGCTGGCCCACACTGTGACGAGCACCTTGCACATGTTCCCTTGTGCGCTGTACCACGTTTTTCTTCTCCACGTACCCATGTCTGGGCACTGGGGTGGCCTCTGCCTTTCCCTGTTGGAAGCGGCACTGTGCTGTTGGGAACACGTGGACATGTTGGAGCACTCGCCTCCGTCTCGGCATGCAGCCTGACCTGATCCTTATGACACACCCTCTACCTCACCTGGATGGCTGCCCACCCCTTAGCACAAAGCCCGGCCCACAGAACGTGGCCAGAAGGCTCCTCCCCGCTTCCCCAGCATTGCCTTTTATAGCATCCTGCTGCCCACGCCTCAATCTGCTCTGGAGAGGGCTACGTGTGTCTGTCACCAAGCCTCTGCGGGTGCTCTTCCTCATACTCCCGGAACCTTCTTCCCCTGGCTAAGTGGCCGCTGCATCTGACCACAACCACACACGCTCTAGACCCCAGCACCGGGCTGCCTCTGGCCTGAGTTTGATGGGAAGGGTGGGATTTGGAAGACTATGCTGCCCCTCTTTGTGAGATCCCACAGGAGTGGGCAGACACCTTAGGGAGCTCCTGGATGTTAACAGCCCATGTCCCCGAAACACACCCTCCTTATAAATGTGGACATGGTCCTGTGATTTATGCCCTGGTGCCAGAAGACTGATACGACAGCCCTATGGCAGGCACCGTCTGGCGCGGCACTCTCATGCCAGCTACTGGCCCAGCCCTGCTGGGCACACACTCTCCACCCTGGAATGTGGGAGGTACCTTTACTTTTTCCCCAGACTTGCTTGACACCCCACAGGCCTGGGAGAAGTGAGCCAATGACTCCTCTGAGCTCTGGCCCTGGAATCTGGTGTGACAACCTCTTTCCCGAGAAGTCAGAGGCAGGGGTTGCTGAGAAAGCAGGGACTCTCTGACTCACGGCAGTCACACCTGACCTGCACAGTCGCCTGTGTGGCCCCAGATGCGGTGTGCCTTGGGTCACACAGGATGTGGTTTCAAAGGGTGAGGATGTCTTCGCCTCTACCTTTCACCCACTCTTCCTTTCTTAGCTCTAGTTCTGAGTTTCTGTTCCCTGGGTCTGCAACCACCACACACATACATGCGTGTTGGCATACGCACACATACACATCCTCTTCTGACTTCTAAAAGTAAAGATAGTCTAGCTGATTTCCAGTATAGCCTTTGCCTTTAACCCTTCAAATTTTCTACCATTCCAGTTTGCACATGTGCCCTGGGTAGAAATCACTTCTGAAGTCAGCAGTGCTCACAAGCTTCCCGTGACCATCTACAAAGTCTTTTCTTCCTCTACAGGCAATAGAGGACGCCTCTTGAGCGTTCCTGAGGAAGATGGCCTTATGGCTTAGGGAAGCATCACTCACTTACCTCCAGGACTTTCCCTGTGATAAACTGGTGACAGGCTTCACACTTCACCCCGAAGAGCCCCTGGTAGTCCTTTTCACAGTAAGGGGCACCGTCCCTACAAGACAAAATAGCCAGCTCCTGAGAAGAGGCAGCTCAGGATAGGGGAAGACACCAGAACTGCATTTCTTTGGGCTCTTTGCCACAGAAGAGTAGAGCTTCTTTCTCCTTTCCTCAGCATCCAATGCCTGGTGACATGGTCAGATGCAATTTAAACTATAGACCACAGGGAGAGCCACACAGAACAGCCCTACAGCCACCCGGTTACCTCCGTGAGCTCCTCAGTGGTCTCAGAGCCAACTACTAGAAAGGACAGCACCAGTCCCTCTCAGGGTGGGCCATCTTGGCTCAGAGGTGGGCTTGGTGTTCACCTGCCTCAGGTGTCTTGGGGGCCTTCCCTCTCATACCTGCTTCTTGGACTTGGCTGCCAAGCCTGACAGAGCCTCCTAGAAGCCTCCTGCTTTCATCTCTTCAGCTCTGCTTAGCTCTGAAATCCCAGCATCCTCTCTGGCTCAGTGACCTCCATTTACTTCAGAGCACAATAAAAGGTGTTCTTTCACACATATGATAGTGTGGAAAAGTTAGTCAGCAGCCCTCTAGACAGCCAAGACGCCTACCACCACACAGCTTAAAGGCCACACGGTTTTCATCTTCCTTTGAGAGCTAGCACAGTCACTGGTGGAGCTCTTTATTTTCTTCTAACAGAAGCTTGGCCTTAGACCTACCGTGAAATTAGATTTCTAGGCTGTGGAACCCAATATGCATTTTGGTTGGTTTCTCTATATGTTTAAATCAAATTCATTAGTTTTTAAAAATAGATGATTCCATGTGTTTGAGGACAGGCTGTAAACAGGATACATTAAGGACAAAAACAAAAACTACCCAAGCTCCACGTCCTCACTTAAGTCCTTTTCAGCTCACTCATGAGCCCCCACGTGGCAGCCGCTTGGTGCGCTGGACCCCTGGGCCCAGGCCTGCAATATTTTGGGGAGCTCCGTGTGACCTTGTGCAATGTAAGCGTATGCAAGTTCTTCCTGCTCCTCTTGGAGGTGAAAGTTTTACGAGTCTCACACAGAAGGAAAAATAGCAAAAAGGAAATTATCAAATAATTGTTTATAACAAAGGGCATGCTATTACTCAGCTTTATTACTTATTAAATTAGGCAATGATTAATATTTTATTAGGGGCATTGTAACCAGATTATGGCAAAAGTAGCAAAAGCAGTCAAAATATTTTTTTTCTTTCTGTTTTGAGACAGGGTCTTGCTGTGCAGTTTAGGCTGGCTTTGAGCTCACTTTGTAGCCCAGGCTGGTCTCGAACTCACTACCATCCTCCTGCCTCAGCCTCCAAGTGCTGGAATTACAAATGTGTACCACCATGCCCTGCTTAAACAAAAAAAAAAAAAAAAAAAAAAAAAAAATTCTTTTAAAAAGTTTTATAGCAAAATCACTTGGGGCTGTGAATGCACAGGGCCAAGGTCCACCCCACCGCGAGTCCCCTTGCTCCCACCCCTCCTGGTCTTACTTGCTGATGTACTCGCCGGTGAGCACCTTCCCGCAGGACTTGCATTTGAAGCAGCCCAGGTGCCACTGCTTGTCCAGCGCCAGCAGCGCCTGCCCATTCTTGATGTCTCTCCCGCAGCCAGCGCAGTCTGCAAGAGAGCACCAGGCAACGGTTGCTACGGGTTCACCCCGCGGCCGGCCACGCACCCCACGCACCACCAATCACCAGGCCCGTCAGCACCGCTTCATTCCCCTGCACAGAACCTTTCCTGGCAAACCTCCCAGCACCCATTTTCACACTGCACAGGATCTGCTGGAGCCCAGTGACCCACAGGACAGATGTCCTTCACCTGCTGTGACTCTAAAAGCACGCTCCTTGGCCTTTGTTGATTGAGGAGGCATGTGGACACCTGGATGCCTTACCCAGGACAACATATGAGATTCCTGGGCTGCTGTCTATAGGTCTCTTTTGCTAAGTGGGACTCTACTTACTTAAGCCAGGTTTTCCAAAGATTTCTAATCATCAATTAAATGGCTCTAATTCATTTGCTTTAAATTGTCCCTCATGGGCTCCCATAAAGCACAGAGGAGAAAGTATTTCTTCTTGGTGAAGGGAGCGTGCGATGGAATCACCCTGGTCCTGCAGTTGCGCCACTCCTTGTCCTTTCACTGTGTGACCCAGGGGAGTCCTCTGCCTGCCCTCAGCCTCGGGTTCCCCATAAGGAAGGTCACTGAGACCCAAGTCCAGCTGCTGCAGGAGTCAGTGGAGTCATGGATGCAGCGTAGCGCAGGGCCCTATAAGTGTCTGCTGTCCTAGTGCCATCGTTGGTCCAAGCAGTAAATGAGTCTCCGTACAAGGGAAGTTGAGTACATTTTTAAAATCCAGAAGAATGTCAAGGTATGGAAATTCTTCGATGAGCAAGGGCATGCTCTAAATACATTCAGATTCTAGGTACCTAAAAGCAAGCACTCCTAGGTGGGTCCCAATGGCCCCAGCTACAAGTGACAAAACGTCGCCCTCTTCTGATCACCTCCACGACCGCTCCTAAGACATTTGTAGCCCAACTTCACTTCTCTACTCCCACAGAAACTGATGACACCTCAGACCCCCCACATCAGTGAAGGACCCCTGCTCCTGTCCCCTGGAGCCTCCTCATGGGGCCCAGACTCGATCCTCCCCCAAACTGCCCCCAGAGAGGACTCCCTGTTTTCTGTTTTTTTCGTCCAGCTGAAGCTAGTTAAGGAAGCCTGGCTTTCTCTTTTAACTGTGTGTTCTTCTGATGATCTTGGTCAGGGGACGTGAATATTTTTTTAGACCTAGAAATTTGTGTGTGTGTGTGTGTGTGTGTGTGTGTGTGCGCGCATGCACGCGTGTGCACAGGCATGCACATGTGCTCCTTGCAGTATTTCTGCAACAGCAGAACTGAAAATAACCACATGGCTATCAGTAATGACTAGCTAACTTAATTACAGCACAGCCACTATTTGCTATTAAAAAGGATGAGGTAGGTTTGCGTGCTGACATGAAAAGATGCCCAAAATAGATCAAGTGTGAAAAGCAAGATGTAGAGCAGTATCCGAGGCATAAGCTCATTCACAGAAAAATTGTAAAGTATATGTGTGTTTTGTATGCCCGGAATAGGAACCAAAAAAATTCTTAGGAAACTTCCCTCTGTGGAGGAGGACTTCATTTTTTACTTCATATATTTTGCATTGTTTGAATTCTTTTTAAACCATGAGCATATAAGATAAGTATTGAGGGCTGGCCAAATACCTCAGTGGATTAAAGTGCCTGGGCTGGGGCTTTAAGCCCTGGGTCCACTGTGCCAGCCCCACCCCTGGGGCATGCTGAGATGGCAATTGAGACTGGGTGTGGTGATGCACACCTGTAATCCCAGGTCTTGGGAGACCTTAGACAGGTGGATCACTACGAGTCCTATCTAGTAGTGAGATCCTGAACACCCTGTAGGCCCTTCCCTAAAATATAAAAAATAAAAATAAAATAAGTATTGAGTAACTATGCATGTATAAAGTCAAAAATATAAGCTCTATTGCAGATTAGAATTTCTTAAAGTACAGCTCATTACAAAATATATATTATATGGTCACAAAGTACTAAGTATTTTTAAAAAGACTAAGGTGCGTATGGAGCCTAACATCTCATCAGAAATATAAAGAAATCTCATATCTAACATTTTGCTGCAAAGAGCAAAATAGAAGGCCCTATTTGTTCAAAGTATGATTTTAGGGATAGGAACACAGTATGGATTTAGGAGATCTGGTTTTGATTGATACACTGTATTCAGTGGTTCTATGCATCTTTAAAATTGTTCTTGTGGAATCACCTTCCTGCCCAATAACTTTGTTGGGCAAAATTACAGCCCTCCTAGGAGCTGAAGCCAGCATTTTGGTGAACCTCTGTGGACGTTGGTGGACTTGTAGTTCTACTTTCTACCCCAAAAAAGACATTTTTTGTTAACTCCCAAAGATGAACTGAGCTCTTCTGTGATCTCAAAATGCATTTTCAGGGTAAAGAGTTAAGTGTCCACAGAAAGACTTCCAGAGTTTACAGGGGCAGAAGGAATCTTCCTGGCACTGGAACTCTACCTGTCCATAGTTGGGAGATGCCAGCCACAGTGCGTTTGAGCTCTGTAGTGGACCACACAGGCAGCACCAGGCCAGGGCCAGGGCAGGTTGGGTTATTACGGTGCAGACTGCTGTACTTTAAGCAGTGCGGTTAAAGCTGGGGAGGGTGTTGGAGAACACAAAGTCACTTCCCTTTTTAAAAACAAAATCAAATGTAAAATGTATTTTTTTGTTGTTTATTTAAAGCTGGAGAAAATTCCAGTGTCTGTAACCACAAGGGACCAGTTCATTAAGAACTGAACACCAGAAACTCAAAATTTTGAAAGCATGTAGGAACACAGAAGACTGCCTTTCCATTCACTGGCAAATGTCTCTGATGGGGGGGGGGGGTCTGCTGTTCCTCTTCAGCTGTGTTGTGTTGTACGTAAATGTGTACAAACCAGAGTCTACTGAGCATTGTAATGCTCAGAAAAGATGGGTAAGGACATCTGGGTTGTCATTAATTTATCTCAGTAAAATCCCATTAGAACTCAAAACTAAAACAAAACAGACTGCTCTTAGGGCAAGTTTAGGGTCATAGCAAGATGGAGCAGATGGGCACTACAGTGGCACCTTTTTAAAATCACTGATGAACAAACACTAACGTGTTGTCACCCCTAGAGCCCACAGTTTACAATAGCATTCAGTTTTGCTGGCCATTCCACATGTGGACAACTCTATAATGACACCTATTCAGCACCAGATGGCATCACCGCCCTACACGACTCTGCACCTGCCTATGCACCCCCCAAACTCTGGGGCCACTTTTCCTCGCCTTCATAGTTGCGCTGTTTCCATAATTAAACAGGGTTCAGCCCAAATTAGTTTGAATTTTTTCTGCCTTTCTTGTCAGATAATTCCCACTAGGTGGCAGCAAAGATTAAACTACTCAGGAAGATGTGGCGCCACGGAAGTTTTTAAAGCAGAGAAGTTCAGAGGTGGTTTTGCAGTTGTGCAAATGAAGACCGCTGAGCTAAGAGAAGCTGCCAGGGCTGCCTGAGGAGGCCCTCGCGTGACCACTGAAGGGAGGGAGATGATTGTCAGGGGGCAGGGCCAGCACACGAGGGCATTTGGGTCATTAAGACTTGGGCAGGTCACCCTCTCCTGCTTCTTCACCTGTGAAATACTAAAGATAGCTGCTGTGTCCGTTGTTCTAAGAAAGAAAAGAGACCCCGGCTCCAACACGCTTTTCTTTGCAAGGCCGGGAGAGGAGAGAACTTCTGTAAGCTTCCCCCTTCCTTGCCTAGAGGAAGAGCTAAGGTTCCGACATAAGTTTTGGAACGTTCAGCTTTGCCCTCCTACAAGCTCCTTAGCAGGCGCACATCCCAGAGGCACAAGAGAGGAACAGACACGTCTGCAAGCAATGGCCCCTCGGATCAGCTGCTCCAAGGGCTGCTGTGCGTCAGCAGGTCTCATGCACAGAGTACCACTGCATCTTCAGAACCGCACCATCAAAGCCTGGGGAACCCTCTCCCTTACCTATAGCACTCGGCCCTCAGTGTCTGCCCCAGCACTCCACGAGGGAAGGTATTTTCATGGGAAATGCTCATCCAAGTTGAATGTGTAGGGCCGGCGGGCTGGGAGTCAATGAGGCTGAGGTGAAAACTCCTTTGTCCCAAACCTTCACACACAAATCAAATTAACCAAAGCAGTCTCAGGGGTTGTGGTACAGTCCACACAGCCATCATCATTCTTCTCTAGACAAAGCCATGTGTGTCACCTGGGCCTGCTGCCCTGCAGGGAGAGGATGCCAAAAGCCGAGGCTCATGCTGGGATGTGGTACCCTCCCTGACTTGCCCCACCTAAGCTCTTTTAGACAGAACGAAATGTCCTGCTTTCCATCTTCATGTTTTTCAGCTGTTGAGAAAATTGTTTCCACATCACTGAAGCAGCTGCTGATAAATATAGAAAGCTGGTGATTGGCACTGGAATTACCATCAAGGCAGAAATAGGTGAATACGGAGTGGCGTTAAGGACATAAAACCCACTAGCAACTTGCCAGGGTTCAAGGAGAAATAATGACTTAATGTGAAAAACAAATCCAACACTTTGCCCCAGACCCTTTCCTCCTGGAGTGAAGAGGGATTTGGATGCTCACATCCAAGGCAAATCAATGGCCACATTCACACCTGGTTCTATGTTTATGTCACTTTGCTCAAGGGCAATAAATAGCCTCAGAAGGAGGGGTCCTAAGTGCCTTCTTAAGTCTATCCAACTGGGGGCCAGTGATATAGCTCAGTGGTCTAAAACTCTTGCTTAGGCAAGCTTAGGCAAGCACAGGGACCATAGTTCAATCCCCAGCACCACAGGCTGCACCAAGAGCTGGCAAGGAAAAAAAAATCTATACAATTCTTTGTGGTGAGAAAAGGCATGGAAGCCTGGCTGCAGAAGTGTTTAAGTGGGAGAGAGGGACATATGGGCCTGGGAAGGAAACTAGTCAGTGTTCCTGCATTCAGAGGGGTGTCATCTCTTGGGCCATACTTAAGGTCCTTTCAGGCTTGATGTCAACATTATCCTTGAGGATGATTTTTCTCTTTAGTTTTTTCTTTTCTTTTTTTTTTTTTTTTTTTTTTTTAATATTTGAGAAATCTAAGGACCCAAAAGATTTCTTCACTCTGTGAGGATGGCTTTCTGAGAAACAGGGCTAAGGGTACAGAGCCACATGGAGGAAAATGGCATGGTGGTTAAATTTCTACTATACTACACCACCCTTCCCAGGTGTTCCTTCTCCGGACACATCCCAGAGTACTCCCGAAGGCAGGAACTACAAGTTAGAGCTGGTGTGCATCTAGGGTCTGAGCTTCCAGAACATGGAATGAGGTTCTTTCCACTATTTCAAGCTCTTCCAAGATGGGTCCTAGGAAGAGCCCTGTAGAACTCACCAAAGACAGTAGGAGCTGCCTCTGGTGCCTATCTACCCTTGAAATCAAAACCCATAATGGGACAGGTAAGAGTTGAAAGGGAGCGAAAGGGTCTCCTTTCTTCTGATGTCAGAGGGATTGGGGGTTGTGGAGAAGGGGAACAGCCTCTTGTTTCCTTCCTGTGTGCTGCCTTGGGATCCAAGAGGAGCTCTGGGCACAAAGTGCAAATCTGAGGACAGGCTGGCTTGAGTGTCAGGCTTGGAAACATGCATGAACAAAAAGTCTGGCGCCTGTAAAGCCCAAACTTCACAGGAAGAAGCTATCTGGAGCTGCGCCTGGAGGTGCAAAGGAGAAGACAGAAACGGAAGACAGAAAGGAGAAGACAGAAAAGGAGAAGACAGAAATGGTGGACATCCACCATTTGGCCCACTGAGACGGAACAAGTATCCTAGGAATGACACCCACCTGAAGCATGGTGAATGAAGCCACCTGAGAAAGGCGAGACCTCATTCATAAGAGATGATAAGGAGACCAGAAGAGCACAGGTGAGTCCTGCTTGGGGGTCCAGCAGGAGGGAGGCCACAGTGGCGGCCGCAGAGGTGAGCCAGGAATGGCATCCCTTGGCCAAGGAACTCAACACTTGTTCCCCACTCCCAGGTTTCCGGCCAGTGTTAGCAGAAAGAGAGGCACGACAGCGCCTGAGTTCCCAGTCTCTCTGCCTCTGATCCCACTCGCTGCCTGTCCCTTAGAGAGGCCCCACCCCCCTGACACAGACTGCACGTCTCTAGCTGGGTCCAGCCTGTGCTGGGAAAAGGGCGAGCTTCCAAAATGGACTCGAGAATAGAGTCATCACTGGACTGGGCTCCGATGCCTGGAAAAGCTGGGAAACACAGGGATGGAAGGATAGTCTTAAGGCTGAGGGAGAGAGAGCAATAAAAGCAGCACTGGGGAAGATGGAAGCTGCAATGTTTCATCCTCCTAGTATTGGTCCACTCTTTAAATCAAGTCAGGAACACACTGCAGTTAAGGACTTAAACTTTACTTATTTGTTCATTTGTTTTGATATATTTAGTACAGGGCCACACTGCATATATCGGACTCATAGTGATCCTTTTGTTTTCAGCCTCCCAAGCGCTGGGATTACAGGCTCTTGCCACCAGGTCCAGTCTTAATCACCATGTCAGCGTGCCCCATGGGGCAGTGCCACCATGGCATGGGGATTGAATCCCACCTGGTCCCCTAGTGCCTGCTTAAGCAGGTGCTTTAGTCTGCTGAGCTATCTGGCCAGCCCTAGTTAAGGAATTTAATGTCCAACAGACCTGAAGTCAACTTGAGCTCTGATACTGAACTAAGGGACCCTGGGCAAGTTGGGCAGCCCCTAGGCCTCAGTGTCTTCATCTGTAAAATGGGCAGGTTAACAATCCCTTTCTAGGGTGTTGTAAGGATGAGACAGATGACTACATAATCCCTAAGCTGAGCTTCACATGTGCGCGCGTGCGCGCGTGCACACACACACACACACACACACACAAAACAGTATCTCTGCTGTCCCAACACCTGCTTATGTTTCATCTTCCTCCTAATAAAACACAAATGCCCACAGCCAGTCTCAGGGAAGGCAGTTTGTTTTCTCCTTAGTGCCCCAATCACCTTAGTATTTGCATACCAATTACAGTTTCAAAGTTTTGACAGGTTTTGTAATCTCAGGCCTTGCCATCTCAGGGTGCGCTAGGACTCCCCCTAACTAGAGAAAATAGGGATTACCCATGCTTTACAGACCACAGACCATCTGACAGTGAGGGAAAATTGAAAGAACATTTGATGCCACTACTTCATTTCACACACAGGAAACTATGAGCCCAGAGTGGGCCCGGTGCCGACTGCTGCCCACAGCTAAACGGCACCTGGTCACACAGCTTGGCTTTGCTTCTCGCTGCCAGGGAGCCAGGCTGACTGCCTCCAGGACCCCTCTGAATTTAACCTCCAGTTATGGGTTGGATTTGCTGGCTATTGCCTTTCTCAGTAGTAAATCAGCCAAGACACCCTCTTAGGAATCAGAAAAGCAATGGTCACTCCTAGGTAAAGACTGTGTCAGTAGGGCCTTGGCATGGAAATAACGTAGATCAAAAGAAGTCTAAGTTGTAGCTCAGTGGTAGAGCATGTGCTTAGCATGCGTGAGCCCTGGCTTCAACGGAAAACGAACACAAAAACAAAAGATCCACCAAAAGCAAAACTAAAACGGAAACCGAAAGATCCACAGACCAACCAAGCAAAAAGATCTAAAGAAAATAAATCTTGAGGAAGACTCTGCTTATCTAAGTAGAGCTTGCTGAGATATGGAGACATCGCTCTCTACAGGGATTGAGACAGCTCACAGCATGCCCTCCCTTTACTGTAGATTTCACCATTTAGAATTTTAAAAATCAACTTTCAGTTGGTAAGGCATGTTCTCAAAAATTCCAGCTTTCTTGTGAAGTTTTTTCTATAGTAAGAAAAACAAAAACATTATTTGTCCTAAGACATTTTTCTACACAACTTTGTGACCTTCATATAGATAAAAAACAAAAACAAGTCATTTCAAATTTAGATTGCTATTTATAAAAAGTAAAATAAGACTTTGGAGATTCTAACAAGCATCTTTTTAATAGACTAGAGACACTTTATCCCTGGGCAGGATTCAATCTAAATTCCAGTGACTGGCTAATGTGAGGTCCTGAGCTTAATAATGTGGGGTCATTGAAATGTTCCTATGCAGCGTGAGTTTCCCAATCTTGTGAAACAAAATAATAGCAGTCAGTGTGAGAGAACAGGCATGTTATCCCAGAGAGAGACTGAGACAGACAGACAGACAGACAGACAGAGACAGACACACAGAGAAAGAGACAGAGACAGAGAGACAGCGACACAGAGACTTAAACACAGAGAGACAGAGAGAGACTGACAGAGACACAGACAGACAGAGACAGACACAGGGACACACATACAGAGACAGAGACAGAAAGACAGAGACACAGAGAGAGACAGAGACAGAGGTAGAGACAAAGACAGAGAGACAGAGAGACAGAGACTTACACAGAGAAAGACAGAGACAGAGAGATACAGAGAGACAGACAGAAACAGAAACACAGACAGAGACACAGACAGAAAGACAGACAGAGAGCATGAGCGAACATGAACTCTAAAGAATTATCTGTACTTGGAATAAAGGTTAACAAGCTGTCTCCCAACCATGCCTTTAACGCTCATCATACTGACCCCTGCTGCAAGGACTCTAACAGCTAGAGCCCCACCTTACGCAAGACAGACAGTTTCTCTCCTTCAGAGTCCTTCCCCTACCTGTGGTGGATCTAATGTCAGGTGCCACCTGCTCTCACCTCTTATACTTGAACTGATCACATCCATCTAGGTCTCCAGCCTGGCCTTTATAGGACCTTGAGTTTGTGATATATGCTCTGAGAAATTCAGATATTCTTACATTATTTTTTAAAGTAAGAGGTGGCC
Source organism: Myocastor coypus (assembly GCA_004027025.1). NCBI lineage: Eukaryota > Metazoa > Chordata > Mammalia > Rodentia > Myocastoridae > Myocastor > Myocastor coypus. Next base: position 48,214 of record PVJA010010870.1, read on the forward strand.
TATACTTTACAAACTTTAAGTATTTGAAAACTTTTCCTTAACCAAAAATGTCCCATTAGTAGTACAAGGATGTTGGCCTAGCAAGCACGTATTACTGGATGTTGACCGTCATCTCTACCGGGGCCACTGAGTATTGCCAGCTCCCAAATTAGACACCTAGGAGTTGACAAATCTTGTCCAGCCATAGTCCATGTTGTATTTAAACCAAGGCCCTGAAATGAGTCCACAATTTTCAGTTTTAGCATGTTATGGCAATACCATGGTATGGGATAAACATAACAAAGGACAGAAGGCTGGGCTGGAGGTATGCCTTCATGGAAAGAGTGCAGTCCCCAGCGTGTATGTGCACAGAAGCACAGACAGACAGACAGACAGACACACACACACATACACACATACACACACACACATGGATAAGAGATAGAATCCAATAAAGAATGTGATGCTGCAAATTTGTTAAGACTAAACCCTTTTGGCTTACCTTTTTTAAAAAAATGATGAATTTTAGCTTCTTTTTTTCTTTTTGAGACAGGCTCTCACTATACATTTCAGGATGGCCCTGAGCTCACTTTTGTAGCCCAGGCTGGTCTCGAACTTGCACCGATCCTCCTGCCTCAAGCCTCCTGAGTGCTGTGATTACAGGGGTGCACCACCACACCCAGCGGTTTCTAACCTCTGAATCCTATGTTGCCATTAGCTATAAAAGCAACTCAAGGGCCCGGCGGGATGGCTCAGTGGTCTAAAGCGCCTGCTTGGGAAAGCTTGGGTGGCTTCAGGGACCGCGGTTCCATCCCCGGCACCACATGCTGCGCCAGCCCTGCCCTCAGGGCGGGCTGAGCCTGCCATAAAAATGAGTGAATAAACAAACAAAAGTTCTGAAACAAGAAAAAAAAAAATAATAATAAAATAAAAAATTCTTTAAAAAAAAAAAAAAAAGCAACTCAAGATTAGAAGACCAGCACTGGACCAGAGAGTCAGAGCTCACACACAGACACAGGGCACTGCCGCACCTCGGAAGAGGGGTGCAGAGGGTCCCTCGACGATAAAGTGGCTCATATCTCTGATGCTCAGAACTGCCCAGAACGATTCCAAAAGGCTTGCATGGTGCCTGCGCCCTCAACCTTGAACTGGGCTTTCCCCTGTCACCTGTGGTCCCACAGAGGCCAGGGCCTCACTTTGGTGTCTTGGGGCCAAGATGGAAACGTCACAAGCCAGAGCAGCCTCTCTCGAGCTATTTTCGGTGGATGTTCTTGTTGTCTTTGGAAAACAACTTGACGCAACGAACACGTTTTTATGGGCCATAATAGCAACGGATCAGCCTTTATGAGTCTGGCAACAGCCTGGCAGCGGCCACCCTCGAAGCTCGCTACCATTTAATATTTGGCAACACAGCCTGCGTTTCCTTTGGTCATAGCTTTTATAAATACAGACCATTTGCATCGTTCAAGCTTCCTAACCAAGACCTATGAGCAGTTTCTACAGAATGCCATGAAGAATACCACGAGTTTTCAAGGTCAAGAAATTCTCTCCTTGAAAATGTATTTTCTTTCCTTCAGTCATGACCAGGGGCCCTTCCTTCTCTATTAACTTATTAAGCATAGATCAAGCAGGAATCCCATGGCTGGTGCTCCTGGGCATGATGGTGACCACCAAATGAACAGAAGAAAGGCTGGGCCCTAGCCCCAAACTCCAGAGGCGTTGAGAATCTGAGACTTTCTGCTCTTTATCTTCTGAAGATGGCTTTGCATGCCTTTGGGACAAGACTTGAGTAACTGATCCTGATGAATCTCAGATGGCTCAATTCCTCAAGGCCCACTTGGGATAGGTTGAATGACGTGGGTCATGAAACATAGTAAATGCCACACGTTTGAGGGCATACATTGATGAAGCAGAACACGGACTTCAGGAGGGTGCTAAAGACTCTTAGTGGCCATGAATTTTAATACCTGCTTATAGATCACCTCTGTTGCCTTGCAAATGAGTCTCCTGAACAGCCACTCTTTCCACTCCTTCAAGTAATAAATAAAAATAATAACACAGATATATTTTCTGGGAACCTAACAGCTTTTGAAGGTGAATAAAAGAATATTAACATAAATATTACTGCAATTTTATCACTTGCTCCAACTTTTAGGTTTAAGATCTTATGAATGGCATCTCTGTGTAGGGGTGTGTATATATGGTCATACGCATGTTTTCAAAAGTAGAACTCAAAGAAGGGGCTTGGGTGATGCAAACACCATTAGAAGAAAGTACAACTCTATTATGCCTGAACATGTTACTTATACAGCAATAAGAAGGCAGGAGGCTTCAGAAAGCAAGCCAAGCACCACAGAACCCTGGGAAGCTCTCAAGCTAGGATCATGTGATAACCTCAAGGATACTGATTTCCAGTTGCATGGAAAAGTTCAGGTCATGCTCACCATGGGGCGCCTTCTGGATGCACAGGAGACTGCCTGCCAAACACAGTCTCTACTGCAGTCCTCTGTGGGTTGCAGGAAGATCTCCTTTCTGCTTACAGAACACAACTCAAGCTGGGTGTGGCAGTGCATGCTTATAATCCCAGCACTTGGAAGGCAGAGGAAGAAGGATCATTGTGAGTTGAAGACCAGCCTGGGTTGCAAAATAAGCTCAAGGCCAGCCTGAACTGCATAGTGAGACCCTGTCTCAAAAAGACAAAGAAACAAAGACAAACCTACTAACCTAGACATGCCTTGCAAGCATTACTGGGTCCCTGAGTTAACCCTCAAAAGACAATAGCTACACATCTTTCTAGATGTGGATGAAACTCACAACCTGTGTCCTGCAGATAGCTGCTTTGTTGGAGAGTTTGGAAATTTGAGGGTAAATTTCCACCAGCAAGCTGGGCAAGGGCTACATTGTCACCAGCCTGCACCAACAACAGAGGAAAATAATAGGTAGGGAAAGGGAGGGGCCACAGTGTGGAGGGAGCGTCAGAGAGACACCTAGAATGAGGTCTCTTATCTTCAGTCACCTTAGGCCACTCAACAGTGCTCGGGGCCACTGCCTGCCACATGGTGAACACTGGTGGACAATCATTTCTGGGAAAGGTTTGGGGAATTGGTGACTGTGGTCAGGTGCAGTGGCACATGCCTATAACCCTGGAACTCAGAAGGCTGAGACAGAAAAAAGAAAACTGGTAGCCACTACTTTTGAGATTTGGAATAGTCTTTAGCAAAGTTCTCTTGAGACTGCACTAAATCACATAAAAGTCAATCATCCCGACAAATACTTATAATACAGGCTCATGCAAGCAGCGTTCACAACAGCCAAAGACAGAAATGACCCGAACGTTTGTAGATGGAAACAAAGTGCAGGACAGGCGTACGATGGACTGTTAGGCACACACGCAAAGAATGAAGCGCTGGTAAATGCTACCACCTGGAAACCTAGGGACATGTGACACTACACAGAGAAGCAGACCCGGAAGGCTACCGCATTTCATTTGCATCAAATGTCCAGCAGAGGTAAATCCATACGGCCAGAAGGCAGCGAGGTGGCTGCCAGCAGGTGGAAGGGACGAATGGGGACTAGCTGCTTCCTGCAAGAAGGCTTTCTTTTAGGAGGATGGGAACATTTGGAGATTAGACAGAAGTGGCATTTAGAGACTGCACTAGAAGCTGCTGACATTGTTACTTTAAAATGGTTAGTTTCACGCTCTGTGACTTTCACCTCAATAAAAAAAAAAAAAAAATGAGGCCCATCTGGCTTGCTCTTGAACTGATTTCCCTAACTGGGTTGTAAACTTTAGCCTTACAAAGAGCTTTATGATAAATCCTTAACAGGCTGTGGTTTCCCAGTATAGATAGGCTCTGCCAAGAGGAAATTGTACTTAAGGTTCTACGTCAGCATCTCTGATCTGGGATCATTAGCAAACATGGGTTCATTTGCTGTTCCAAGTAGAGGAAAAAGCAAGAAGGCACTGAATGTCAGAGCCAGTGCTTTCTGCAGGTGACCACCCAGGCAATGCACAGTACTAGGTCACCACAGAGCGAAACGACAATGACACTGTAGCCCGACCTAGGCCTTCGTCTTATATAAAATTAGTGTTATTTTTAACATACTTTAGTTTTTACATAGGTAAAAATATATATGGAACACTTTTTTTCTCATATGGTAAAAATCATTTTCCTCCCTTCTCTGTCCCAGGCCATCTACTTCCCTAGGAGCAACTAGCAAAAGTAATTTCTCCAATGTCTATACAGGGAAAATCTGTAGGAATATTCAACTGTAGGTATATACAGCAGCCTTTTTGTTTTTATTTCTGTTTAAAAATGAAACCAGGAAATGATTGCTGTTCTGGCTGTTAGAATTGGAGTTTCACAGGTAAGTTACAAGGTTGGGGCCTGTTGTGTAAGACCTATATCTGTGGAATGAGAACAGCAAATAACGACATGCCGTTATCTCTCCTCCCACTGAACGCTCTTTCTCAGTCAATCCCTCGGTGGGACCCACTTCCTACAAACCAGGAACTTCCCTTCCACACTTGTAGTACAGAGACTCCGGCTCAAGTTAAATGATCGTAAGGGATCTTTGCCCGACTCATAACTGTTACAGATTTCAGCCTAAAAACCCTGAGTAGTAATGCTTCTCTTTGTAAAAGATCTCATCTCTCTGCAGTGAACCTCTGGCTACCACACAGAGACCACACTTTCTCCACACCCCACCTACCCTGTACCTAGCAGACCAGCACTCCAAGGGCCACTTAGGTCAGAACGCTGTCCTTCAGGCCAAAGGCTTAGAGAGGCATGGTTGCCCTGTACTGGGACACTTGAGGAGGAGGAGACACTGCCCCCCACAGGTTTTCTTCAAAACTTGTGTTTCTCCAATTCAATTAAAAAAAAAAAAAATTATCTGAAGTAATCACTAACTGTTCTACTTTTTAATGAAAGAACAATGCTTGTGAGATGAAAAAATAAAAGCAAGCTGAACACAGCAACACCCTTTATGCCTCATGCACTTAAGAAGAACCTGTACTGAGTCAGAAAGGCATCTTCTCTCAAGTAATAGCTTCAGCCCTGGGCATGGGGCCCTGAAAGCCAAGCCTCATTCCCATGAAAGTGCTTCTGGGATGCTCTTGACACCCAAAATCCACATTGTATTTAGTATGTGCATGGTGCTATTCATAAGAACCACAAAATTTCAAGGCTTGCCCTTGAGTAGCAGAGAGTCTGTGGGGATAAATGTACTGCGAAATAATGGCGCTACAGGGCAATAACTGCAGTAAAGGTGACGCAAGTCACAGCCTTGCCAGGATGCAGGTCACCTCTCCTGTCAAGGCACCCAGGGGAATTCAAGGGTTTCAGCTTGTCAATACCTGGAAGAATTAAGTGTTTTTTGTTTGTTTTCTTAAAGAGAGAAGGCACGTGAACAAAATGCTATGGAAAGTGGCACATATATTTGCAGTTACACATGCCCAGAGCACTGCAATATCCAGCAGGGTGTTCACGTAAGTGCTCTTGGAGATGGTTTCTTGGTGGTGGAACTTCAGATGCTGGCTGCTTTTTGTCATCTTCTTTGGACTTTTCTGTATCAGTTGTATTGCTTTACAATTAACACTTAAAAAACCAACCATTTAAAAAGAGAAGACTGGAATGGGGAGATAGCTTGGTGGTCTAAGTGCCTGCCTGGCAAGTGCAAGGACCTGGGTTCACACTTGTAGTCCTAGTGCTGGGGAGACTCTGTACCACATAAATAAATAAGTAAGCAAGCAAATAAATGATTAAAAATAAAATAAAAAGTGAAGAGTGAAGGCCATAATGTTATGTGAAATAAATTAGACCCTGAAGCTTAAACATCACATGGCTTCTCATACATGCTCAACCCAAAACAAAAATAGGAAAGAGTAAAGTAAAAGATTAAGAGGAGCCAGAGATAGGCTTTTTTTGTCCAACAGAAAAGGGACAAGAGAGGGAGGGAGGGACAGGGGAGAGAAGAAGGGGATGAAGAAAGGATTAACTTTGTTACGTCCACACATAGCTCCCCACGAGACATGCAATAGTGTGTTGCAAATATGTGCCAATAAAAAGAAAATACTAAAGAAAAACAGAAGGAGGGAATTCATTTCATTTCAAGGTAGAGAACGTTTTGGTTCAATTTCTTGCATGCTTATCCAGGATTTGATAAGCTGGGCCTGGCATAAGAAAACCAATAGAACCTGGCATTCGGTGAGTTTATTATCTTGGGAGTGAGGGCGGACACACACAAAATAAAGACACGATGTCGCACATCAATCTATGCACCTATGGTTTCTCTTTCTCTGTCATTGTTGTCTCTGTCTCTTTTCTCTCTCTCTTTCTTCATACTAGCGATTGAACCTGTGGCCTCTACACTGAGCTACATCCCAAACCATTTTTAATATTGAGATGATCTTGCAACACTGCCAAGGTTGGGCTCAAACTTGTGATTCCCTTACCTCAGCCTCAGAGTTTTGGTATTATAGTGATGCCTACTATATTGGCTCATTCACTTTTTTTTTTTTAAATTATTCTTTCATTGTGACAAATGCAATATGTAACATGTTACCTGTGTCATAGAGATTTTATCTGGTGTGTACAGCAGCTCTTAGAATTCAAGACGTACTCCGTGCAGTGCTGTTGAATGAATAGAATCCTGTATCTCTTTGCCATGGTCCTTTCACTTGCCCTAACCCTCATTTCTCACAAACATTGCTTGGAATTATAAGCACTTAGGTCTCCTGGTGCTTGATCTCAGACCACGGATTTCCCACTCACTATCACCAGCACCATCTTGACCATTCTGGAGTGTTTTTTTTTTTTTTTTTTTTTTTTTCTAAATCTGGCCACGTTCTACATTAAAAACCACATGTCAAACTCCTCAAGCCTCCCTGGATGTGGCCCTTCTGCTTGGTCCTCTCAAGTTCTTGTCTCAGGATACAGAACAGCAAGGCCAAGTTAGAAGCTTCAAGTTTACTTCTCAGGACAGCAAAGCCTCTGTTCCAACTGGGGTCTCTGGCGCTACTTCAAGCCTCCTTCCTTCTCAGCCGCTCTTCCAAATGGCACCTCACCTACTGCTCAACAGTGACCCTGTGAAGCAGCGATTTGCCAAGCTGCAGGTTCCAAGACATCAGATTGTTCATCCAAGCTACACAGCTGGGAGGAGGCAGGACACAGTGCTCAAACCTTAGCATTGTAAAATAGAGTCAATATTCTCATCCTTTGTGCTCCGTCCTTGTCTTTTCTAATTCTGAAAGTATCTGAATCTATCCCTACAATTGCTTTCAAGAGTTACGGCTTAACCTTCTATGTGCACACTGTATGGATCTTTGAACTCCATGACAAAGAAAGGATTATGGTTTTTCATTTTATAGGCAAAGAAATGCAGATGTAGAAGAGAGACTGGGTTCTGAAAGCCACTGTTCTGGTTTGTATCTAGGTGTCCCCCAAAGCCTCATGCAGTGATGGGGTTGGGTTTTTCAGAGGCAGCTGAACCTAGAGTTTGTGATTGGCTTACTGACTAGTGCTGGTATTAGGGGTGTAAACAATACACTCACCCTAGGGCAGGTAGCCTACACACAGTGAAAGGGAGGAAAAGAGGCTTCCTCCTTCCTTTTGCTCTCGTTGCTTTGCTGTCTTCTGCCACCATGTGCTGTTGTCCCTCTGCCATGTGCCACTTGGTCTGCTCTGGAGCCAGTAGATTACAGATTGAAACCTCCACAAACTGTGAGCTAAATAAATCTCCCACCCATTAACTCTGGGTGTTTTGTCTCAGCAATGAGAGAAAGCAAGTAAGACAGCCACATACCATGTAAGTTGAAGAGCAGGTATTAGAAGCATCCAGCAACCTGTGAGGTGGCAGGCCCTGCGAAGCCCCTCTGTCATTTTGCCCTACATCAAGAATGTGTCTGAAGCATGCAGAGCAGATCTCTTTGGGGATCCAGCCATAAAATACATCACTGGGGGCCAAACTCTAACAATCTATGGGTTATGTATGGGGCACTGCTCTGGCATCTATTGGTTTTTATATTGGTAGAAAATACCAGATGAGAGGGCAAATGTAGCTGCCATGAACAGTATG
>PVJA010010871.1:0-15376 GCA_004027025.1 Myocastor coypus
CCACCCCACCCTTCCTACCCACCCCTGCCCCCACCCTCACCTCATACCCCACATTCACCCCTGCCACCGACTTCGCCCCATGGTCCACTGCACGCCTCTGGGTCCTCTGGCACAGCCAACCCACCCAGTGCAAACCCCAAGGCCAAGCCAAGTCGGATCAGCACCGTGGTCTAATGAATGGAAGCAAGCCAGCTGGGGAACAGGAAGGTCTGGGGAATCTACGGGGAGGGACCTTGCCCCTCTGTCTTCCCCAGTTTTAAAAACCTATATATACACATAGCAATGTCCTCCATTCCACTTCCCTGCCTCAGAACTCCTTCAACCCCAGCATTTTGCCATGGGGTTTCCTTCCATATCCAAGGGCCCTTGCCACTTGCAGCTTTGACTTAAGGGTACTCCAGTGCTGCAGAGTGGTGAGGGCTTTTCAAAGTTCCTCATTCTCTTCTTCCTGTCTTCCTCTCCCTTCCTCCCTTTTCCCTGGAGGTCTAGCTCAGGGGCCTCAGTCCTCCAGGCCAATGTGAGGTCCTTTGCAGCTCTGGCTGGTAGAGAAGGGCAGGCATCTGGAGCCGTAGGGGTGAGAGCTTCCCCAAAGCTCCTCTGGCTGTGTGGGGCTAGGAGAGAGCTCTGTACAGTTTTGGCCAAACCTCAGCTGGCTTGGCCCTCTCTCTGACCTCAGGGCCGGACCACACACCTCCATGTGTCTTTCTGCCTGCCAGAGGACACAGACTGTCACTGCACTTAGTGGGTGGGACCCCGCTTGTGCTGGCCCCCCATGGGGCAGTGCTTCCTCTCTCGAGCCAGTCTATGCCCTCTCTCCAGTAGGCCCCGGCCCAGACCTCTTCAGCTTCAGGAACTTGCCTTGCCCTGCAATGTTCTTATCCTGATCACAGTCAAGACAGGTTTGGGGGGGCTCAGGTCTGGGATGAGAAGGGCACTGCCCTCCCTCACCCATATTGCATGCCCCCCCCCATTTTCTTCCACTTCTCCACCTACCACTGAAGACAATGCACTTTACAAATATTGCCCACACACCTCGCTGGGGCAGGGCACCCAGCATCAGCCCTGGGGAGAGGCTCCCAGAGGGTCATCCTGAGCCCAAGATGCCCTTTCTGAGGCAGAGATTGAAGCCATCAGAACTGGGGCTGGGAGCCAGAATGCCTGAGTCCTTCTGTCTGTCAAAATCTCTGCTGCCTCTCCAGCCCTTTTGCAGCCCTGTTTATTTATTATAAATATATTTTTTACAAGCCCCAGCTCCGTTTCTTGCCCTGCACATCCAGCTCCTTCCTCAGCTTCTGCCTCCCTCTCCTCTCTCCACTATGGGCTGCAGTACAGACAGACAAACCCTGGCTGTACAAAGGGCCAGGAATCCTGGGGCTTGGGGTTAGGGAGGGTGGTGGTGGGAGGGGCTGTGTGGAGAGGAGCTGGGGTTCAGGCATTGTCTTTTTTCCTCTTTGTATATAAGAATGTATATTTGATGCCTCATAAAAGACCTTGTGCTCACCTCCCGCCTCTGCCTCCTACTTATGCCCCTCTTCCCCACCGTGGAGCCCACGGAGAGAGAGGCTTTAGCCCTGGGGAGGTGATGCATTAATGGTAGGAGTTCAGGCAGTTGGGTGGGTGAGATCTTTTGGTTGAGTGGGAGGTGGAGTGAGGAATGTTTTCCTGTCTCAGTTCAGACACGGTATGAAAGAGTGGTAAGACTGTGGGCTTTGTGGTTGAGTGGTTTCACATACTGGCGTTTTCACTTCCTAGCATGTGACCCTTGGGGACTTACCCTGAGTCTTAATTTCCTCACTTTACAATTTAAGGTGGTCAGCCATTGCCAGAAGGAGTTGTGATGTTTACATGAGATAATGAATGCCAAGCACCAGGATGCAGTAGGTGCTCATCAAGTTAGTTCCCTTATCTTCCTTTCCCAAGTTGTGTATTTCCACACTTGTGGCCTCTATGCTCACCTTGCTGTGGCTGGTCTAGTTTTAAATGAAGGCTCTGTCTCTTGCCCCCTACACAATTGTTGGCTACATTCTGTCCTTGGTAGGGGTAGTTACTTGGTCCAGGAAAGTATAGGGCTAGATACATAATAAGAACTCTGTGTAAGTTCTTAGCACATAATGTAACAAATAGCTGGGTGGCTTTTAAGTTATGGAGGAGAGGATAGGCCACATAGCAAGCCAAGAAGGGCTTTTTCTTTCCATTGTCCCACACTGCTTCCCCATGAAATGGGCCTGTTATTAGCACTGTTGATTAGACTCGCTCTCAGTCTACTACAGAAAGGATAGCAGAGCACTGGCTCTTGATTATAGTCAGCAAGTCCCCCAGAAGCAGTGTTTAGTCAATATTTTTTAGCAGCAATATTTTTGCTGCTTTTATAGAATCTGGAATGAACTCTACGAGGGAATATAATATGCATGGTCCTGCTTCTTAGCAGATTGGAACAATTCACTTGTTTTCTTCTTCCTAAGTGCACATTTGCAGACATCCCAGGGATGGTAACTAACAAAAGCAGCTGCTGCAGTTACCTAAGCATTTGATATTTGATGCCTTCTCACAGACGGGACCTAACCATGTGAACAGCTTAGATGCAGAGTTCTAAATCAAGTCAGATTAGTAGTTTTTCGTTTTCTCTTGGTGAAACAACCCGGAATACCTTTAGTTTCTCTCCTCTTCCTCCCCACCTTCAGCTTGAGGTTGGATGCATCTTTCCAAAGCTCAGTATTTAGCACTCTGATTCCTGCCCAGTGGCTTGGTCATGCTACCTTCAGCAAGTCATCTAGCCCTTCGGAGTCTGAGTTTTCACCTGTAAAGTAGGGATAACAATCTTGCAAGACAGTTGTTATGAGATGTTTATGAAGTACCTACTACCTGCGAATGGTCAGCTGCTCTCAGCTACTTACAGAAACAAGTACAAACCACTGTTTTAGGCACTGGTAGTTCTCAGTAAGGAGACCCGACCAGTCTGGGTAGGCCCCTCATTACTCACTCACACTTGGGCCATCTGCTCACTGTTCTTCAAGCATGTTCCAACCTCAGTATTTTTCCTAAGCCATTTTCTCTGCTAGATGTGTTCCCTGCAATATCCCTGATGGAAGTTTTCCCAGTCTTGCAAGATGAATTTCAAAGGCCCATCCTTCATAAAATGTGCCCTTGATCATATTCTGAGCCCCATGGTGCCATCATCTATCTGCCCCACCAGGCCACAAGTGGCTTTAAAGTAATACTGATCTGCATCATATCCATTCACAGTATTGCCTACCACAGTGCCTGACCCAGCAGAGATGTCACTAGAATTTCGCTGATCAAATGAATGAAGCTTTTTTTTTTTTTTTTTTTTTTTTTTTTTTTTTTTTTTTGTCTTTTTGAGACAGGGTCTCGCTATGCAGTTGAGGTTGGCCTTGAGGTCACTTTTGTAGCCCAGGCTGGTCTCGAACTCGCACCGATCCTCCTGCCTCAGCCTCCCGAGTGCTGGGATTACAGGCGTGCGCCACCACGCCCGGCATAAGCTTTAATTAATCTTTGTACCAGTTGATAGACACAACCAAACTTTTGGGCCCCTCTGAAACTGCTTCCTTCTCCCTGCTGCTCTTGCTAACTTGCTAACTTCTCCTCCTCCTAGCCCTCATTGCCTTCCCAGCACTGCACTGCCCCGCCTCCATTCTCCTTGTCAGCAGTCTCCTCTTGAGATTGTGACAGGAGAGTTCATCTCACCTCCTCATTTCTCTGAGGACCTGAAGACAAGAACCCCACTGACTATTCTGATAGTAAAGGTGCTACTGCCAACCTCTTTGGGTTGTGCAGATGGGGAGAGATAACACATAACAAAAGACAAAGACCCTAGGGTTATCTTTGTTCTAGACCGGGCTGTCCAGTGGTACTTCTGTGCTGGTGGAAAGCTTCTATACCTGTGCTGTCTGGTATGGTAACTAGTAGTCACATGTGGTTTCTGAGCACTTTCAGTGTCGCTAGTGCAACTAAGGGATTGACTAAAATTTTTAATTCAACTTACATAGCCACATGTGGGTATTAGCAACCATGTTGGCCTTGCAGGGTACTTTCAGGAGTGGACAACCTAGTGGGAGACAATGTCAGTGCGATACGTACAACTCTACAAGGAAGCACTGGGTGTGTGGAAGCATAAATAACCCAACTTGGGGGTCAGGGGGTCAGAGAAAGTTTTAGGCAGCTACCCCTTTAGCTGAGTTTTGAAGGCGATTATCCTGGAAAACTGTTGGGATCTGTTGTTGGTCTATCAGTAGTCCCCAGGAGAAAATGGTGAGAGGATTAAGAAAATAAAGATAAGAAAATGGCTGAGCTCCAGTGGTAAACCAAGCCTGATAGGCAAGGCACCCCCCCCAAGAATAGTAAAGGTCTTTATTTATACCTTTACAAAGTTGCATGATACAGGGTTGCCTAGCGACTAATAGCCCAGGATGTCCAGGCAGGATATGTTTCTCAAGACTGAGATAGCTCGATTGAGGCCTCATCCTGCCCTCCATTTGATCAATTTCAGCTGCATGCTCCCCCGACAGAAAAGGATAATGGCTAGAGGGGGCAGCACATGCAAGGCCTGGGAAGGCATGAGAGACTACAAGTGCTAGTGGCGCAGTGAAAAAAGGATGAGAGAGTGGAGCCCAGGTGGTGGACACAACATTTACTGAAGTGTATAGGCAGGCAGGCAGGCAGGCCTCCTCTGCCCATCCTGTTGCTATGTGGCCAACAGGTTTTCTCAACCTGAACTCAGCAGCAGCTAAAGAAAAACCATGTAATACCTGAACTATGTTGTCTCCATTGTAAACTTACTATTTTTCCTTCATAATTAATGAGTATTTTGTGGAGAGAAACACTGAGATTATGTAAATACCCTGTCACTTCTCAAGCTTAGCCCACCAGTCTTAGCATGTACTGATGATTCTTGCTAGAAACAATTACTATGGCTGAGGTGATTTTCAAATGACATCATTCTTTCAACATGCGTTAGTTGACTTTCTGCCATAAGGGAAAGCTTTCCTTTCTCCTACATTTATTTATTTATTTTTATCCTCAGGGACTCATCATTCTCTAATCAATGAGTTATATATAACCCATTAGCATCATTCTTTATTTTGATATTCAGAATGCCCCAGAGTGAGCCAGCAGGAAACCCTCCAAGCTGGCTCTTGTGTCCTTTGGCATGTCTCCATCTTTGAGTACTTCCTGCTTTTCTGGCACACAAGATACTCCAGATTCATCTTTTATTTATTTTTTCTTTTCTCTGTCCAAACCCTGGAATTGGTCATTTTTCTAAGTAGCATTGATTCTTTCTAGCTGAGAATGGCATTTAAAGATCAAGATTTGGGTACCAGGGGCTATAGTTATATTTTTCATTTTTTATTTGGAAAAAGTTCAGACATCCATAGATGTTTGATTTTGGTTTTCATCCATTGATTTTCTAATTCCATCAGTCCCTCTGCGTTTATTATTTAGCATTTTACTTTAAGGAAGAGCTTTCCCTTTCCCCTCATTTATTGATGTGGATTCAAGGGTTTAAAATTTTTAATCAGTTTGATAATTATAATCCATTGCTGTCACAATTCATTTTGAATTATAATTATTTCGAGTTTATGATTTTGTCATGTGTATAGCTAAGCACATACTATACATTTATATTTCTTTCTGCCTCTGTCTCGGCTCTAATAATCCATGAGTTCACACAGACATTTTTTAATAGTCTAGGCTAGAAACTGAGTGTGGAGGCATATGCTTGTATCCCTAGCTACTGAGCAGGGTAAGCTGGGAGAATCAGCTGAGCCCAGGGTTTGAGGTCAGCCTGGGCAAAACAGTGAGATCTTGTCTCAGAAAAATAGCCCCACATTGGGCGTGGTGGTAAACACCTGTATTTCCAGGATGGAGACAGTCTGAGGGAAAAGGATCACAAATTTGAGTCCTACCTAGGCAGTTTAGAGAGACCCTGTCTCAAAAGAAGAAAAAGATGTGGGGATATAGCTTAGTTGTAAAGCACCCCTGAATTTGATTCCCAGTACTGCCAAAAAGAAAAGAAAAAGTGCAGGCTAGAGATAGTAAATGGTTTATAAGCAGAGTGGAAGATGGGGAGGGAAGAGGAAAGATTCCAGTGCTCTTTAGGAATTAAAATTGACAGCTCATACCTACTTGAGAAATGAAAGAGATCCTATTTTACAAATCACAGAAGTGAGGCATAAAAATGTACACACCATGTTAAAGTGCATTCTTAGCGTGAATGCACAGGGTATAGTTCTGTGGTTCAGTGCACTCTCTGAGGCCTTAGGTTCATATCTCTAGCACCTAAAGGTGAGAAAGAGGGATGAGGAAGTGATTCTCACTAAGTTCATCCACAAATCATGGATTGGATGAGTGTGGTTATGAGCCCAGCTGAGATTCACTTCCCCACAACAACTCTGCTCCATACACCCTCTCTCCAGGTGTGTGAATGAGGTGAAGCTAGCCCCCAGACCAAGGTGAGTTCCTGGATGCTTCCCAATTCTGAAGCTTGCAGTGCCCAGATTATTGTTGGTTCCAGCAAGACCTGAAGCCTGGGAACCTTGTTTTCTAAATATGTTACTGTGGGGGGCCTGGCAGGATGGCTCAGTGGTCTAAAGCGCCTGCTTAGGAAAGCTTGGGCAGCTGCAGGGACCATGGTTCGAACCCCGGCACCACATGCTGCACCAGCCCTGCCCTCAGGGCAGGCTGAGCCGACCATAAAAATAAATAAACAAATGAACAAAGTTCTAAAACAAGAAAAATAAAATAAAATCTTAAAAAAAAGAATTAAAAAAATAAATATGTTACTGTGTGGGGAACACTAAGATTTTCACAAGAATTGTATAGCAATCAGACTGCCCAGGGTTTGGGTTCTGGCTCTACCACTTACTACCCATATATATGACTTGGACCTGTTGATATTTCCCTGAGCTTCAATCTCCTCATCTGTAAGACAGAGATAATAATGCCTTCTTCCTATGAAGAAGTCAGCCCTTAATGGCAATCATCATTGTCTCTTAAATTTCCAAGTAAGCTGTAGAAAGGGAATACTTCCTACATAAAAAAATATTTATTTATTTATCTATTGCAGTACTGGGGATTGAACTCAGGACCTTGTGCTTGCCAGGCAGGTGTTTATGCTACTGAGCTATCTCTGTGGCCCAATACTTGCCTCATTTTATCAATGAGAAAATCAAGGCTCAGGGAGATGAGGCACTCAGCAGATCTCAGTAAGTTGATGTCTGCACTAGAAAAGCATATTGCCAGTGACTACAAAAATGCCTAGTGTACATAGGGGATTTAATAAATACCTGAAAAGTGACTTTGATCTCACTTGCTTGAAAGTGTCTATGGAATTTTTGTTTGCCCTTTCAAGATGAAGATGTATCTGGGCTAAGGACTTCAGAGAAGTGGGTATGAAGTCTAAGCACAGCTGAGCCCCAAAACCTGGTATCTTAATTCCCAATTCATGTTCTTTGCTTTTCACTGAGCTGCCTCTAGTTAAAAGACAACTTCCTTCAGTTTAGGATTGGCACACTCTCCAATCTTCTTCATTATTCTCACCCTTCTCCTGCTCAGCTCTATTTCTGGTGACTGCAACTGACAAGAAGAGTATTTGACCAGAAATCAGCAACTGCGTATATAACATTTGGCAAGTTAACGAAGCTTTCTGAAATTTGGTTTCTCATCTGCAGTATGGGTAAATTAGCCTTCATCTTTCCTAAGACTATTGCAAAGATGAAAGGAAGTATTGGCATGAAATCAGAGCTATGTGGACTATTAGATGCTTATCCCTGTGAAAAGTTAGTGATACTACTGTGATTAGCATCATTTCACCTGACTTTCTGTTTCCTGTTTAGACAGTTGTTCAGGTGGATCATTCATCGTGTCTGGCAGGGAGGGGCTAAGTTTTCCTGACATCTAGAAAACTAGAAAGGAGATGTCATATACTATCTGTATTGCTTGGGACCATTTTCCTCATGTACCAAATGATGATAAAGATCATGAATGTTCAAGATAATGTAAGGATTCAGGTGATTTTTTTAAAAAAACATGAAAACATTAGCAAAATGCCTGACACAAAATCATTAATCACTGGTTGCTGACTCTCAGAAACAACCAAGACTGAGGGTCTGCTAATGTCAGGTACTGTGCAACAATTTTACAAGGTAGGTATTGTCATCTTCAGATCATGTTCAGAAGTTGGGATTTCCCATGGTCACATCACTAGAAAATGGCAGAGCTGGTGGGTCAAGAAGACAAGCCATCTTACCTTCTGAGCTTTTCCCTGTGTGCCCTGCTCCCTCAGCTAGTACTGAAGAGGCAGTATCTGCTTAACTGGCACATAGTATGTGATTAGGGACAGTTAACTGGATAAAGAAATGACACTCCCACCTTCTCAAACACATTCAAGCTTATGATAGGTTCCTAATGTATAAGGGAATATCTGTAAAGATTATACATTATTTTTACTCAACATATACTAAATCTGTTCAAAACTATACACTCATTTTTCTTTAATTCAATATTTACTGGTTACATCAGGTAACAAATCTGTATAAGTTCCCATGGTCCCTGTCCTTAAGAAATTAATAGTCTAGTAGGGGGATACAAAACAAGCACTTAAAAATAAGCACTTAATGGGCATGTGCACAAGTACTCAAATATGTGCACAGTGGGTGTTCAGACTATAAGCAGTAGGCCCACACCTAATGAATAATGCAGACAGTGCTCAAATGCAGAAGTACAATGTATTTGGACAAAGTACTATTTTGCTACTCAAAAGTAGTTGCAATAAAAAAAAAAAAGTAGTTGCAATAAACCTGTCCAGAAACTGATCAAGGGGCTAGGTGTGGTGGCCCATGCCTATAATTCCAGCACTCAGGAGGCTGAGGCAGGACTGGACTATAAAGTGAGTTCAAAGCTAGCCTGAACTGCATAGTGAAAACCTGCCTCAAAAAGAGCAAAACAGAACATAAAAACTGTTCAAAGAACATGTTCCAACAAATGTACACACAGTAGGCACTAAAATGCTTGTGATAAAGGGTTTATACAATAAATACAGGGCCGGGGAGAAAGCTCGGTAGAATAAGCGCTTGCCTGGCAAGCACAAGGTACAGAGTTTAATCCCCAGGGCCGCAAATAAATAAATAAATACAATGAATATACATGTTTGAGAAGCACCCCACCATAGGATACAAATTAAATTAACAGGGCTGGGGGTTAAGATCGGTTACTGAGTTATAAAGCCTAGGTTCAGTTGCCAATGCTGAAGGACTAGGAGTAGGAGTAGGGGTGGGGACACATACACTGGAACTTGTTTTGTAGGGTACACACCACAAATGTGTACACAGCTACAACACGTACAGAACAGTTTATTTATTAAAATGCTCACTGGTAGTTATTTTGGAAGCTAAGAACGGAAACCACATGTTTTTAAGAACATCCACATAACCTCAGATGAAATATTTCTTTCTTCTACTTGGGACCAAAATTCTAAAAAACAGCGCAGCCCCAGAGTTCTCAACGCCCAGAGCTAGGAACATAGTCTTTCTCCACCTGCGGATCAGCAAACGGGGCCGTTTTCCGTGATCCATACAGTAAAGACCAGGAAAAGAGGACAGAGAACATTAGGGCGGGGCTAGACACTCGCTTCAGATCTTCTGGGTGAGTAGGTGGGCGTGAAGGCTGCCCGCTTAAGCCCACTACCCACGGAAGCCAGCGCCTCTTCCGGTTGGTCTTCAAAATGCGCAAGCGCAGCACTGGCCTTTAAACGTGCACCGCCGGTCCATCCGGAAAGAGGATCCGGCAAACAAATTACAGCCTTGTTCCTCCGCTGTTAATGTGAACTATTTTCTCTCAATCGGAAAGATAATTTCTCGTAACTCCTTCCAAACAGGGAACCTATGACAGCCGATTTAGCTTAGTCTCCATGGGATAAAGATTTTTCGGGGCTTAGCCTGACGTAAGGCATTCGAAATTGGAAGGACAACGCGCGGAGGGATCCAGTTTGTTGTGGTGAGGGGAGGGGGAGACGCTGACAAACTAAGATGGCGGCTACAGCGGTGAAGGCCGCGGCGGCCGGGAGCTAACTGGTGGCGAAAGCAAAGGCAGCAGTAGTTGTTAGGCAGCGGCAGAATTTGGGAGGAGTTGCGCAAAACGAAGACGTGGTGGCAGTAGCATCATCCTGAGACCCTCGGAGCGCGGCACCCACACGCCCCCCTAGGCCCCTGGCGGGCGGCGGCCGCCCAGCTTAGGGCCTAGTCTCCGAGCAGTGTCTCGGTTTCAGACAGCAGCGGCGCCATGAGCCCGTAAGGGCGGTCCAGCCCTCCTGATTCCTGGCCCACGCCTCGGGCCCACCATGGAGCCGGGGTCCGACGACTTCTTACCGCCGCCCGAGTGCCCGGTGTTCGAGCCTAGCTGGGCCGAGTTCCGCGACCCTCTTGGCTACATCGCGAAAATCAGGCCCATCGCGGAGAAGTCGGGCATTTGCAAGATCCGCCCACCCGCGGTAAGGCCCGGGGCAGATGGTTACCGGCGGTGAGGGCGGCTATGAAAGATAGGATAACCTGCGGTATAGTCTGGGGCGGAGGGCAGCTGGAGGTGTGGGAGATGGGATGCCTGAGACTGCTGTGGACGCGGCGCGGACGGGAGAAAAAGGGCCGGGGGTCTTCTGGTGCTGTGAAGCACACCTCCGTTCCAGTTTTTTGAGAATTACTTTTGGTTAAAGATAGGGCTGCCATCTGAGTGGGGAAGAATTCTAAGAGAGGCACCCCGAATATCTTTTAGTTACTCCACACCATCCAGGTCAAGGTTTCAGTAAATAAATCCTTGCATCTACTCTCTTTATTTCCTTTAAGGCAGTCAGCATAGTGTAGTGGAAACATCACATCTCTGAAGGGAGACAGAACTGAGTTCAAAACTCCACTTTGAAGCTTAGCAGGTGTGTGTGACCTTGGGCATTATAAAGTAATCTCTGAGCCTGTGAAATGGGTCGCAGGAGTGTTCTTTCTTTCGTTCTTTCTTTTTTTTCTGCCAAGGACTGGATTAAACTAGGTAGGGTTTGTGTGTAGTAGGCATTTGGTACGTGGTAATTACTCTGACTGTAAAGGTGTTTGATGTGGTCATTGGTTTGCTTCTATCTGGGTGACTCATATTTACTCACACCCTGCCAGGCCAATTCATCTATGATAATATCCTGGCCTGGTGGGTCAGTCAGGAAATCGGTTTCACAGGGAATGCTTTTATCTGGCTCCTCAGAGGTGAGTTCAGACAATTGTCCCCCTTTTCTAATTGAAGGCAGGGTCTGGGCCTTTTCTGAACTCCCTCCCTTTGCTGCGTAGAGAGGCTTGAACCCGTTGGCTTGGTAGTGGGATGTGAAAATCCTCTCAAGATTTCTATTCTGCTCTTGCTCAGGATGTAGGAGGTCTCAGAGTATGAGGCTTTCTTGTGCACACCCCACTCCTCCCCATCAAAATAGAACTGGAAGTCGCTCCCCTTGAAATGCTTGATTCCCAGATGTTGGCAACAAAGACCGTATCTTTCCTGTTAGGCCTGAGTAGGCCAGAAGTTCCCCAAGGTCTAGGACAGTCTGCTGCCTTGCTAACATGAAGGAGAAATGATGATGCATCTTATTCAGTGACGACTTGGTATTCTAATGGCAAGAAGTGACTTTGGCTGGAGCCGGATGTCTTTGAGTGGGTTTCTGTGGATGGAGATCCTCAGTCCCACCTGAGGAGGGCACCATAGGCCTTTTTTATCCAACTCAGTACTTTTGGTGCTCAGCCACAGATCTAAGCTGGTTTCATATGGATCCTCTGGGAGGTGTTGGGTAAGCTAATTTCTTCCTTGTTGGAGCCTAGCCACAGGTCTCAGAGGTATCCTTGTCCATGGTAAGGGAGTGGCAGTGGATAGTGAGAAGTCAGGAAGGCTCACGGAAGGGAGAGGCTGGGAATCAGGCGCATCCCTGAAGGGACCCTCCCTGAAATGGTGGAGCTTATCTGTGGGAAAGAGGCATAAGTGACCTAGGGGGCAGCTGATGCCTCAATTTCCCTTTTTCTGCCTTGCTTTGGGTGACTAGGAAGGGGATGAATGATGAGTCCTTGGTATGTGTGTGGGCAACAGGGAACTATCCTTTGTTAGGCTTTTTTAGTTACTCCAACAATATACTTCCCTTTATTCCAAGAGGCTTGGCTGTTTTTGTTTGTTTTGTTTTGCCTAGGACTGACCCTTGACCACCATTAGGTAGGTAGCTGATTCTTTTGTGGTTGGAGTTTGAAGTTGTCACCCAAGTGATACTTGGGCCCAGGGTGGAAACTTGTATATGAATGTGTACCTGAGGATTGGAGGTTTGGCTGGGGAAGGCTTATTTGGGATGCCATTGCTGGGTGCGGGACTACTACACTTGAGATAGATGGCTGGTAGGACAGTGTTGGTATCCTGAAGTACACTCGGGAGCTTGAAGGATCTGGCTCCCTGTAGGTAGACAACCTTGTTATCCCACAGTCCTAATAATACTGCAGCATGCAGTAGTATGGGACCAAAACAGGAGGTTTGCTGGGCCTTCCCCAGCTATACCTGTAGCTCCTGCTCTAAGATTCGAGTTCTGCAGGTGTTTTTTTTTTTTGTTTTGTTTTTTGTTTTTTGCTTTTAGTTTTTTTTTTTTTTTTTGAGGGGGGGGCTCCTGATGTTGTGCTGATTCTTGTCTAGTACTCAGTTCAGCAGCAAAGAAGGATGCCTGAATTGGGTTTGCCACCTTTCTGCCTGGATTATTTGCACCAACAGGAGTACCCCAATCTGGTAGACAAAAAAGGCTTTTGACCCGGATGGCTCAGTGGTCTAAAGTGCCTGCTTAGGAAAGCTTAGGCGGCTGCAGGGACCGCGCATTTCGATCCCCAGCACCACATGCTGCGCCAGCCCTGCCCTCAGAGTAGGCTGAGCCGACCATAAAAATTAATAAATAAACAAAAGTTCTGAAACAAGAAAAAATATAATAAAATAAAAAAAAATTTTAAATTAAAAAAAAAAAAAAAAAGGCTTTGACTGGGTTGGAACCAAAGCGTTTTAGCCTATCTTCTCCTACCTCACTGGTCCCAGCTGTTTTACCTGCTTCTGTTGGGGTGGGAAGTGTGTGTGCATACAAGAATGGATGCTCTGGCCCTCATTTTTAAATTTGTGTTTACAAAAATCAACAGCTTTGGGGTTTCTGTTTTGTTTTTATTATTGTCCCCTTTTCCTCCTTCCATATACATGCATGTGTGAGCAACACTTGTAGCTAGAATGCAGGGAGCCTTGGACCTGTGGTTAGAAGACATGGGTTCTAAAAAAAAAAAAAAAGAAGACATGGGTTCTGGTGTTGGCTTTACCACTGACTCAGCATGTGAGTTTTACAGAAATCGTATTTCTTCTCTGGGCCTCACTTTTCCCATTGGTAAAATGAGGGTATTGTTTTAGCTTATTTTTTGCCGTCCCAACAGAAGCCAGGGTTCTGGGGAAGAGAGGACTGCTTGGGAAGTTAGGGGACCGGTGTTGGAGAGGAAGCTTTTCACAGCCACCCCTTAAGTAGGATGGAATAAGCTCCCAACTTGGCAAGACAGGATCTTCCCCATTTTCATTATCTTTTCATCACTCCCCCTTCCCAAATTCCCACATTCTTTCTTTGCCATGATCAGGCAGCCTGGCACTCACCCCTGCTTGGCTTCCATTCTGCCATGTGTGCCTACCTGTGAGGCAGGTATATGAAAAAGGGCCCATAGAAACCCTCTCAGACCAAGTAAGTGATGCAGATTCTTGTTCTGTTCGGTGCTATTCTCTGCAGTGTTCCTTTTGGGCCTTTAAGCTGAGAAAAAAAAATACTACAAAGGACTGATCTTTAAATCCTGCCAGAATAAGAGCCAAGCTACTCAGCAGGTTTATTGAGTAGTGGGGTCAGCCTTAGATGTCAGCTATAGATGTCAGTGAAATTAGTGATGATATCTTTAAGTAATGTTTTCATTTGAAAACCATTTTAATCTTCCCTGTCGGTTTTGTAAAGAAGCTAGGGCAAGAGTTCACAGGCCTAACTTACAGATGAGAAAACAAGGTTTATAATGGTATGATCACATAGCTAGTAAGTGTAGCTAGAATATGAACCAAGGTCTCCTGACTCCAGATCCTATGTGCTTTTCACTAGTCAAGATTATTTGTCCTATAGTAAATGCTTAGGGAACAATGGGTGTGAGGAGAATTCAGAGTCACCTGTTTATGGATCCATCACTTTGTTTCTTGAAATCCTGGCGTTGTACTGTTGGAAGGGTGAACTTTCCTGGAGCATGTGCATAGGGTCTTAGCTATAGACTTGAGAGGCTGCTAGGCCCTATTTTGAAATCTAGAGGGAAATAGGGGTGGTTGGATTGGGTGTTGAGGTTAATGTATCTAGGGTGGCTAGACGTCTAGAAAAGTACAGTTGTGAGTGGGATGCTGAGCTGTTGTTGGTGCTGTGTTGTGTAATCCAAATCCTTTTCCCCTTTTTTTCTTCTCAGGACTGGCAGCCACCCTTCGCTGTGGAAGTGGACAACTTTAGGTTTACTCCTCGGATACAGAGGCTGAATGAGCTAGAGGTAAGAGAAACTGGGGTTTGGAGAATAGATGGATGCCTGAGCTCACATTCTCTTTCTCCTTCCTTCTCTGCCTGAGGCACTTTATCAATAGTGGAAGGCATGGTGGACACTGGAAAGTTTCTAATATAATGGAGGGACATTTACTCTTTCTGATTTGGTGACCCAAAAGCTAGGGATATCCCTATCTCACAAGTTTGCTACTTCTGAAACTCCCATCTATTCTGTCTAGGTCATCAAAAGGGAAATATGGGGCTAGCTAAGATTATTACACTTCTTTCTTTGCCCAACAAGAGTGGTATCATACATTTAATTCATCATAGCCCTGTTTTCTGTCTTTTACCATGGTACTTACTAAATTGGGAGGCAAGGTAGCAGGGCAAGAATAACACAGATTGGCCTGTGTAGAAGCTAAAATGGTTAAAAACATGGCAGGGGTCAAAATATGTAGGTGTTTTTCCCTCCTATTGTTTTGTACAGGAAGTCCAGGCCCTTTTGTATGAACAAATAGGATTGTCCACTAGGAGCTTGAGCATTCCCTGGTGAAATAAGAGTAGGAGCCCTGAAGCCAGTAAGGTCCAGGCATTTTCTGTGGAGTGTGTAGGTTAAATGTGTATTCCCACCCCTCATCCACTACCATATATCCATCCACAGGCCTTACTAGATGTCCCAGAGTCAGGTGAGCCAAACTGAATACCTATACAATAAAAGTTTTCTTATTATTGAGACCAGAATTCTGAACTTCAACACAAATGACATTTTGGACAGAGAGTTTTTTGTTGTTTCTC